>PVJX010022084.1:0-31067 GCA_004027295.1 Dolichotis patagonum | reverse complement strand
GTGGGGCGCACGGTGGCCCAGAGGCTGGAAGGTGTTTGTTTGGCTTAGGAGTGAAGCAATTACCAGAATTTTGCTCTAACCTTGTCCTCCCAACCATTTACTTGTGCTCCGCAAGGTTGTTTCCAGACCCGCCCTTTTTTTTTTTTTTATAATTTTATTTAAAGAGGAAAAAACAAAACAAAATAAAACAGAATAAAGGTTAGCAACCATACAGTATTCCAAGGAAAAAAGGAAAAGTACAACAATAAAACCTAAGAAATTATTACTTGACTAATTACATACTGACTTCTTGGAAATAGTTCTTTAAATTACAAAGTTAAAGCATGTAAAGTAGACATTCAAACAGTGAGACTGTTAACAGTTCTGCTCCACGATCTGACAAAAAACAATATGGTCATCCATCTTACCCACTCAAATATACATGCAATTATATCAATAGGGTAAAATTAAATACAACAAAACAGAGCAAAGTGGATCACAAGAAAGCAATGTAAGACATAAATTTCAAAGCTAGACAATTGGAGATACTCACTCTCTATCATATTGACTTCTGTTTTCTTCCAAATAGTTGTCCATATTGTCACATATAGGGAATTCACATGAAACAACCTAGTATGGAATTGATCTGAGCAGGACGAGGAGGGCATTACAGGTCTTCAAGACCAGACATTAGGGAAGCCGTGAATGGCTATCATAATGTCTCACATTCTCCTCAAAACAGCTGTCCATACCTTCATGTGTGTTGAACTTAGACAAGGCAAAGCAAGCTAAGATCACTTTGAACAAAAAGTGATAGTTTTGCTGGACTTCACATCATGACATTATGGAATCAGCACTGGGTATTGTAGTAGACCCGACCATTTTACTGCTGTCTTCGTTTTTTCCGAGCTGGGACCGGAGAATACCCAAACTGACGAGGTGGGCGTGTGACTTGCCCATCTCTCACGCTCAGTGCGGGGCTGCGTGCGCAGTGAGGGCGCAATGCAAGGGCTGGGAGCAGAGCGCCACCTGGCCAGCGTAGGTGGGAGGGGGACCTGGGGGCCTGGGGCGCGGCCTGGATCCCGCCACTCCCCTCCCCTCAATCTCCTCGTGTCCCTGCCACCTACGGCGCCCCTCTCTTCTCGCTTTCTCCAGGCAGCCGCAGGTTCTCCGGACGCCGCGTGCCTCTAGGCCCGACCTAGTTCCGACGCCACCAGCAGGCCGGCCCCGCCTCTGACTCCACCCCCATCCTCTCGTCTAGCGGAGCGTCGTGCGCTCCACCACTGCGGTAGCCGGGCGCGCCCTGGGCTCACCAAGCAGCGTTCTGATTGGCTGCGCGAGCCTCGGCCCATCGGGTTTCTCATGTCAGCTGAGGCGTGCCCTTGCGCAGTTTGCCAGTTTGCGCAGTGACTGTTGAAGTGTGCGCGTAGGGTGCGGTGGTCCTGGTTCAGTCATGACGGAGGGGACGTAAGTCCTGCTCGCGGAGGGCGCTGAGGGGCGAGGTGCACGAGGACGCTGGAGGGGGGGTACAGGGCGCGCAGTGGGCGCGGGACGGGCAGGCGCGTGGCCAGGGTCCGTTCACCCACCGCTCGGGTCTGCTCAGGTGCTTGCGGCGTCGCGGGGGACCCTACAAGACTGAGCCAGCAACAAACCTCAGCCGCTGGCGGCTCCACTGTGAGCTAGGGCGGCAGACGTGGACGTACTTCCCCGAGGGCGGGGAGCCAGAGCGCGCGCAGAGCGGCCTGGAGGCTCATTCGCTGGGGCTGGATACGGTGAGTGGCTCGGGCGGCGCGCGGGGCCTCTGTCGGGAGACGGATCGGAGAGTCCAGCAGTGTCGCGTTAGGAACGGTCCACGTTTGGTTTTGGGCACTTTACTTTGAAATCATTTTAGATTGAGAGAAGAGTTGGACACTTGTGATTTTGATTTTATTTGCAAAAAGAACTTGTTTGATACGATGTCCTGATTGTGTGCACCCGTAAGTGAAGGCCAGGTACAGACTAGGAGTGAACCGAGCGCTGCCCAAGCTTTGGCCACCAGCCCCTCCTGGGCCCGCCTGCATGGGCGTCAGTGCCCTACCCCACACCCTGTGGGTGCTGGCCTTATTCGAGACATAGTGGAGAAGTTGTGAAGAAAGTTGCAGATACAGAACTGTAAAGTAAAACGCGTTGCTGGTCTTTTTCTTTGCTGAGATGTAATACTGTCATGAAGTCTTTCTGTAAATTTGATTTACTAGTCTGACTTGGGCTGTGGAAGAGGAGGGCTCTTCTGACCCCAACACAAATGCTGTCAGTTTTCATCTTTTTTTCTCCCTTTGTAGAAGAGTTACTTTAAAGACTTGCCCAAAGCGCACACAGCCCAGGAAGGGGCTCTGAACGGTATAACATTTTATGCGAAGCTGCAGGCTGAGGATGGACACTGGACCGGTGATTATGGTGGCCCACTCTTCCTCCTGCCAGGTAGGAGTATGCCCAGCCTGAGGGCAAAGGTTACCTTGGATCATCTTTAAGGCCCTAGCCTGGCTTGGTCTAGGCCAGTGGTGGTGAACCCGTGGCATGTGTGCCACGGTGGGCTGTTAGCATTAAAAGCTCTGACGCACTTCCAAACCCTGGTTTAGGCTCTTGGTGAAGCAGGTGTAAACCCAGAAGCACGCAGGGAAAGAACTGAGGGTGGTTCCCCTAGACAGCCTGGTGCTAGTGCCAGTAAGAAGGAAGGCACAGCTGGCCCAGTGTAGGATGGCAGGTCCTCTGAACTCTGAGAGGGAAGCAAGGCAAGTTAGGGGGACTTCAGAGTCCCAGTGTAAATTGGGAACAGCACTCAACATGGAAGGCCCAGCCTGTATGGAGCATCTTGGTGGGTGGGTGGGTGGGTTTGTAGGTGGGATGCTGGTGTTCTAGGGTTTCTTTTTGCCTTTTTGAGACAGGATCTCACTGTGCAGTTCAGGCTGGCCTTGAGCTCACTTTGTAGCCCAGGCTGGTCTTAAACTTGCAGTGATCCTCCTGCTTTAGCCTCCCATGTGCTGAAATTACAGGCGCGCACCGCCATACCTGATGACTTTGAGTTCTATAATACCTGCTGTGAACTCATTCCAGAGAGTGGCTTGAGGAAGTTCTGGCAGGGACCCTTAGATTCTGGCTGCTAAGTGGTGATAGAATTGCAGTTGAGCCCCAGGACACTGAACTGATTTGGCTGGGCAAGAATGTTTTGCATTCTCTACAGAAACAATCTCGTAATCTAGAGTTTTTCCTAGAATTTGTGCAGCAGGCCTCTTTTCCCCACTGATGGTGTAAGAATATTGTTTCAGTGCCCTGAAAATTCTTATGCAAATATTGTATGAGTTTGTTTCTGTGGTAATTCTGCCCTGGGACCTTGTGATAATGCAACCTCTAGATGAGGGCGGGGGGGGGCGGTAAAGGGAGGCCTGAGCATGTTCCAGAAGACAAGGCTAGGAAGGAAGTTTCCTTGTGAACGGTGTTGTCTCCCCACTCATTTGCAAAGGGTATGAGCTTCTAAAAAGTTTACAAAACAGAAAATACAAATAGTCAGTAAACATCACTCCATCCCACTTGATCATTTAATACGTTTCTTTTCAGCAGTTGTTAGAGCAAGACCTAGTCTTCCCTTGTGGCCCACTGATCTTGAATGCTAACTCCTCTTGGACCTTTAGGACACTCATGGGAGACAGCCTTAGGGCCCTGTGTACTGTTTGGTGTTTCTGTGGCCCTGACATTGCTGTGGAAGTCAGTTATGGCTCAGTGGGCTCTGTGGGCCCAGCACGGGGAATGTCACCTGTGTTGTTGCTGGCACTATCTTGAACTGTGTTGCTAAAGTACCTGATCCAGCCCAGGAGAAATGGCCTTCCTAGACTCAATTCCATGGGAAGGAGACCCAGAGGGAGAGCTCCCTGTTTGAGTGGGGGTCCTCAAGAGGAAAGGGGCTTGTGTTTAGCAATGCTGAGCTGTGATGCTTCCTGCTGCACAGGCCTCCTGATCACATGCCATGTAGCAAGCATCCCTCTGCCGGCTGGATACAGAGAGGAGATGGTTCGGTACCTGTTATCAGTGCAGCTCCCTGATGGTGGCTGGGGCCTGTGAGTATGCCTAACTGCATACATGTACAAGTGTGTGCATGTGTGTGTTTTTGTGTAGGTGATCCTCAGGTTTCCAGGCAGCTGCTGAGAGGTAGGGTGACCAAAGCCGTGGGCTTGGGATGGGGGGATGGGGAGAACCTGGGAAGAGGTGAATGGGCCAACAGTTATGTGTAGGCTGGAGTTCTTTTCATACCTGATATTGTAAATGGGTTTCATGGTCGATTAAGGGTGTCTTTGAGAACCACTTGCCATATGAAAACCATCAGTGTTTCATATTCAGGCAGAAAAAACTGCCTTCAATTCAGTGGCAGAGTGCTCAGCAGCTTCTGTCTGGGTACACTCTGGGAGCAGGAACCCTGCCCACACAGGCTGCCCTGAGACTGATGTGTTGACTCAGATGTGGGAAGTGAGCAGAAGGGTGGGGCAAGTGGCCTAGGAGATTTTGGAGCAGCTCAGAAGTCATGAGAGATGAGTGGGCTTTTCATAGTGACTGTTATACCATGTTGGTTGAAGGTCTTCTAGGGTTCTTTCTTTCTTAGGCAAATTTCTCTGCTAGCATTACTTTATTTTTATTGTTTTAAATGGTGGCACCTTTTTTTTTCTTATTTTTTGGTACTCGGATTAAATCCAAGGCTTTTGCACTGAGCTACAAAGCCATTTTTACTTTGAGATGGGGTCCTGCTGAAATTGCTCAGGCTAGGCTCAACCTTGCAGTTGTCCTGCTTCATCTTGTAAGAATGCTGGGATTAGGGGGTCTATGTACTATGCTTGGCTTTTATTTTTGGGAAGAAAGTTTCTTTTCCTACCAGATTGATATCCCATAGGCACATTGAGGACAAATCTACAGTTTTTGGGACTGCACTCAACTATGTGGCTCTCAGAATCCTGGGTGTTGGCCCTGATGATCCAAACCTGGTACAGGCCCGGAACCTCCTTCACAAAAAAGGTACACCTTCACAAAAAAGGTAGAAAAAGAATTTATGTTACACCAGATGAGAGTCAGAAAGATACACCTACAGGGGAGACACTGGGAAAAATACATGGACAAAGAATTTGTCAAAGTAAATATATGCAAAAATTTTAATTGCTTAATTTTTTAAAGAGCAAATTAAAAAGCAACCTGATAATTCCTTGTCTTATGAATGGGCAAATCTTTAAAAAGCCCCTTTCTACCTCAGGGCTCACATGTCCTGCACCCTTTCACCCCACTTTCCACCCCCGACCCTGCAGTTTTGCAAACTACTTACTCTTTAGCTTGCACCTCAAATGTCAGTCCTGTGAGATTTCTTGGTGAACTGTGTTCTGAACACATTTTCATGAAATCCTGTACTGTTTGTATGTTCATCACATTGTAATTAATTCATCATCACGTTGAGTTCCCAGAGTGTAGTTCCCTCTTGCACTCCTGGCACCTGCCTGGTGGGGGAACATGTTTGGGCCACATGTTACCTAGAAGCTACCTGGGTCTTTTTTGCCTTTTGGGTAGGGCCAGAACTTTCTCACAAAATGTGTCCAACTCAGTGTTGCTGTGCATTGTACCTGATACCAGCTGCTGCTGAGGGAGGCCCTGGACATGGGCCTACAGTGTCAGATCTGCTCTAGCCTGTTACTCATGTGTGTTGGACTGTCTCAGGTGGAAATGCACAGATAGTTTAGGCTTAGTCTGAGAGGGAGACCTAAAAAATACCTTCTCATTCTCTGTGTGCCATCTCCAGGCATTTGTGGCCATGGCCTACTGCTTGCATCTGGATCCCTCCATCTCCTGAGCATGAGGTATCCTCATTCTTAGGTAGCTGCCTTGTGCTTTTGGAGACAAGAACTACAAACAGCTCTCTTGGGGCTGAACGTACTCCTGAGAAAGCTACTGGTTCCACCCAGCTGTTTTGGTGTCTTGGGTTGCTCTGGATCCCACTTGTCACCTGGGGTTGCAGGACCTGTAGCAGGCTGCTCTCAGCTGATGTGGAAAGTGGTTCACATGACCCTGTAGATCAGTCTTCATGGATAGAGCAGGGCTGGTTCTACTGATGGGAGGCAGATGACATGGACCTGTTTTCTTCCTAGGTGGTGCTGTGGCTATCTCCTCCTGGGGAAAGTTCTGGCTGGCCATCATGAACGTTTACAGCTGGGAAGGCCTCCACAGCCTGTTTCCTGAGATGTGGTAAGCTTGCTCTTGCCGTTCACACTGCCTGTCCTTGTAGATGGGTGAACTGGGTGGGGTGGGTCAGGCCTCCAGCAGAGGCTCTTTGCCCACTAAATCACACAGATACATGGAATCTGGGTTCCCTGTTTGGGCAACAGGGAGGGGAGAGGCACTGAGTCTGGCTATAGGACCTGGTTATATGGTATGTGGGATGATACTAGAACCCATTATGTGGGAAGGAAGCTCAGGTAGTTCCTACCTGGTAAATACAGAAAATTTTGAGCGTGTATAATTAGAATAAAGAGGCACACTTGTACCCACCCTTGGCTGCCATGTTATAATTGCATCTGTCCTTCCTGTTGCCTGTTTCAGAGTGAATGTTGTTATCAAGTCCTGGATATCACTGCATCCATGAATGTTTCTGTGTGCATCTTTAGGTTTTGTTTAATGGAACCATGCTCATTCCTTAGATTTTTTTTTTCTGGTTTTTTGAAATGAGATCTTGGCTTGTAGTTCAGGCTGGTCTTGAACTCACTATGTCGTCCAGTCTGGCCTGGAACTGATGCAGGTTTTCCTGTCTCAACCTCCCAAGTGTTGGGATTACAGGTGCATGTCACCATGCCCACTCATTCCTTAGAGCCCACTCATTCCTTAGAATTGCATATCTACTGCCAATATCTGTTGATGATTTCTTTTCTGGGAATTGAACTCAGGACCTTGCACTTGCCAGGCAGATGCTTTTGTGGCTGAGCTATATTCCCCTGGCCTGTTGCTGTTTGGTAAGCAATGGATGAAAGCTGTGAACCACTCCCCAGAAAACACTTATATGTGTACATTTACCCTATTGCTACAAAGTGTGGCCAGAGTATACATAAATATACAGTGAATATTTAAGTTTAAAAAATGTATTACAGTAAAAGCTACATTCTCATGAATACCCTGTAGAATACACTTGCCTGGCTTCAGACACTTTTCTCATTGTTTTTGCCATTTTCTGAGTGGTTCTAGATGTTCTTTTTGTTGATTTTTATTTAATAACATGGCACCAGAAATGTGAATGCCATGGTCTAGTACAATCCATCAGAAAAACTGGCTCATAAAAACTTCATAATGTGTTGTCACCTATCTTATTCACCAGATCTGCTATGGTGCAACTTCTTGTTCTTGCCCAAAGTCAAAATGACTGAAAGATAACAGTTTTGAATCAGTTCAGATCATCGAGGCAGCTGCAGCAGCACAACTAAAGATCTCAGAGGACTTTAGAACTGCTTTAGGAAATGGCAAGGACGATGAGATAAGGTTTTCAAATCAAGCGGGCAAGTATTTTGAGGATGATTAATAACAATGTGTCTTACTCTTGTAATTTTTAAAAAATTTAAATGTTCAACATACATTATGATCATACCTCATAAAAATATTGGAATCGGGACCCCAGAACTTCAGAGCCTACGTGTAGCCCCTGCTATGTCCCTGCAGTGCTATAGAAATAGGCAGTAGGACCTTGTGGTAGGTGACTAGGTGGAGGAAGGCAAGGAGTGAAGGAGCCACTAAGGGAGGATGGCAGAGTCCTGAAACAAGGACCAAGGGCTTGCTCCACAGCCAGACTAGGTGGTGACAGATGGGAGGGCTGGCAGGTGTTGGGTGAGGGGTGGGGGTTATAGACAGTGCTGCCTGTGTATGGTACAGGTGGTATACTATTGCCTGTTGGATAGATGCCCTGGGCCATGTTGGTTTCCACTGATCTACTGCTGGGAACTGGCGGAGCTGGACCTGCAGTGTGAAGAACGGCTGAGAAAGGCCCTGAGAAGAAGGGTGGTTGTTGTGGCCATGGGGGAGGGGTGGGGTTCTAGAGGCTGCAGATGAGGGCTGTATCTGGTCTGTGTCCTTGTGTAGTAGTGGCTCTGTTGGTCAGTGGTGTGCTGCACTGTCGATAGTGTGCTGCTGGTCCTGGCTGGAGTTGGTTTGGGGGTGGGTTGGAGGTTGAACGATAGGGGTTGAACAATAGGAATAGAATACCAGAGACCTTAAGCCTGTCTGGCTTTGGAAAAGCTAGAAATTGTACCCAAGGTTTAAAAACTGCCCTTTGTACCTAGTGAATGAGCCCTCAAGAGGGCAGAGGAGACTGAGGCCTACTGTTCACATTTATAGAACAGGGAGTATGGGTAGTCAGTGTGGCTTCTCATGACCCTGTCTCATGAACAAGAATGGAGTTGTGAGGGGAACAAATTGGGAACAGGTCAGGTGCTGTCCTGGGAAGCTGGTGTGGCTGTTTCTGTGTGAGTAGATACTGAGGTTTTGAGGAGATTGACAGGCTTAATTTTTTTTTTTTTTTTTTTTTTGTACCAGTGCTCGAACTCACAACTGCATGCTTGCAAGGCAGGTGCTTATGCCACTGAGCTAAATCCCCGGCCCACGGCTTAAATTTTTTATCATTTATTTTTTGTGGTACTGAGAATCATAACCCAGAGTACTCTAACTGGGCTACATCCATAACTGTTTTTGTATTTTGAGGCAAGATCTTGCTAAGTTGCCCTGGCTGGCCCGAAACTTGGAATCTTTTTGCCTCAGCCTCCTGAGCAGCTGAAATTATGAGCATTTGACACTGTTCCAAGCAGGCCTAAAGTTTTTTTTTTTCTTCCAGTGAGTTTTAATCAATGGTACTTCTGTATTAGGGAGAGGATTTTTCTAATAAATCTGTTACTGCAGTTTCTTCCTTTTCCATCTGAAGTTCTGTCTTGAGCTGAGGAAAGAGAAGACTGGGCCCTGAGTTTCTCAGAAGTTCCCAAGTCAGTGTTTCCTCTTTACAAGGAGACAGGGTGCAGAGAATCAGTTCTAGCCCCAGTGAGAAAGGGTAAATGGACAATAAACATGCTGTTCCGTGCGTCTCAAAAAGAACTACATTCTTAACACACAGGTACTTCTCAGTGGGACACAGGGCCTTGGGCTCCTCCCAGAGCCTCTCCTTTCTGTCTGCCACCAGCCGTAGTGAGTCAGGGCACAGCTGACCTCAGCCGTTTGTGCATGTTCTGCTTCCTCTTGATCATGGGGCCCTGATTGGAAAAAGGCTGCAGCAGCTTGTGACAACTTCTCTGTTGTCCATGTCCACCAGTGCTTATTTTTTCAGTACTCAGTGATCATCTACTTCATGGCCAGGAAGTGGCGATGTTGGTCAGCTAGGGGCACAGAGACCTGGTAGAAATGGCCACCCTTGAGAATGGGTACTAGACTCACAGCTTCTCAGTGCTTGGTAAAAGATGATGTAGGGATTGTGTTCGATGGTCACTTGTTCTTCTGTAGAAGCAGCGTGGTGCTTTTTATACTGTTTCCTTTCCACAGCTTCCAAAGTCTGAGTTATGAGTAATCTGGCCAGTATTTTATTTCTTCTTTTCATTGTCATGTTGGTGAATTTACTGATTCCTGGGTCTGCAAACAAAGTACGTTGTCGTTACTAGGGCTGCTTTGATGAGCTGAGTCTTCCTGAGCTCCTGTTCATATTTCTCCTTGCTGACCTCAGCCACAGGCTTGCAGTGATGTCTTTTTATCAACCAGAGGATCCTGAAATTCAGGACTATAGTGGCTCTACTGCATGTGGGTTAGATCTAGAACACACCAGGCAGGTGGCTCCCCGGGCCAGGCCGGATGAGGATCACACTGCCTTTAGCACAGGGGCAGCTATCTTGGTAGGCTACAAACACCAGGCTGCCGTTTTTAAAGTACACTTTAAACCATAGATGGTCACCTCTTAGAACACGAAATGCTGAGTAGGAGGGGATGTCAGCTTCTTCGGAGGTGAACACACAGGTTTCACTGCACTCTAGGAGCATATTCACACTTAGGACCCACAGCTGCAAGGTTGACAGAGGGGCAGACAGTGTCCTGGGCACTCTTACTGACATGTGCTATCCCCCAGGCTGTTTCCTTCCTGGGTGCCTGCACACCCTTCCACTCTCTGGTGCCACTGCCGGCAGGTCTACCTGCCCATGAGCTACTGTTATGCCACTCGGCTGACTGCCCCGGAGGACCCATTGGTCCAGAGCCTCCGTCAGGTGAGCCCTCTGATCCTGAGGGTCCTTGTCACAGAAGGAAGACAGATGGCACACAGTGTCTGTGCCTGGGGTTCACACTCTGAGGGCCCTGTAGAGCCCCACATTCCTCTCCTGTGAATAGTAAGAAATAAATAAGCTTTGGCCAGAGGCACTTATGCTATGGGCCAGGCAGCTGCTATTGCCCAATGTCCTGGGACCATGGAGACTTCGTGGGCTTCAGGATGTGGATGCTCAACCCCTAAGCAGTCCATGTGTATAATTGTATCCTTGGAAAACGGCCTTGCAATGAGATGGTACAGGATAGGGGTTGAGCTGTGCCCTTAGGAAGGAAGAGAGGGTGGGAGTCAGGTTCCTCAGAGTGGCCCTGAAACAGCTGAGACATCTGACCTCACCTTGCAGTGGTTATTTGGTAAGTTCCCCAACCTGTGGGAGGGTGTCACCCAGTGGCCCAAGGCTGGCAATTAGAGGCCACTTGTGGTTACAGCCAGGTTGGCTTTGTGTCTGGGAGGTGTGTCTGATGCTCTGCCAGTGGTTAAGGTGCCATCTACCCTCTAGGAGCTCTATGTGGAAGACTATGACAGCATTGACTGGCCAGCACAGAGGAGCAACGTGTCTCCTGAAGATGTGTACACACCACACAGCTGGGTGCTGCGTACAGTGTATGGTAGGTGTGCCGTAAGGCAGTGAGCCTGGGCAGCCAGAGTCAGGGAGTCACTCAGTTATGCCCCCATTAGTTCATTTGTGCTGATTATGATAATGAATAACCTTCTCTGCTGGGTCCTGTCCTGAGTAACACTGAGGACCACCTGGGTGGGATTTCTTTACAAAGAGGCCCCCTAAGCACTACCTGGGCAGGGCAGAAGACGAGGCACAGGCAAGGGTGGAGTGAGTAGAATCAGGAGTTGGGGAGGGAGGGGCTGAAACACTGCTCCCTATTAGAGGGCTATGGGAATACCAGGTGGGGGCCAGGACATCCCCCATGTCTGGTGCCCACTGACGCTGCTGTTCTGCAGCACTCCTCAACCTCTATGAGCGCTTCCATAGCACCTATCTGCGGCAGAGGGCCATCCAGGTGCTGTACGAGCACATCGCTGCTGATGACCGCTTCTCCAAGAACATCAGCATTGGTCCGGTCAGTGCCGTGCCCCCTGTGACCCCTGTCTCTATGTAGCCCCTGGGGGCAGAGAGGACCTAGTTGGTGCTCGGAAACTCCTGAGCCCTGTCTCTGGAGATGAGTGCACACAAGTACATTTGGGAGGAAGCCTGTTTAAGAGAACTCCTGTCATCATCCTCTTTTGCCCTGGGCTTGGTGAAACTGCCTGACCCTGTCAGTTTACTGTCCTATCACCACCACCTGGCTTTTCTCTGGACATGTCTGGATACTTGATCTTTGAGGCCATCTCCTGAGCTTTCTGGCCAACTGGGAGGAGTGGTTTCCTCCTCTGACTTCCTCCTAGTTCCTATTGTAGATAGTTGAATTTAAAGGTACCCAGGGTGGAAGTGGCAGGGCTTTTGTGTTCTATTGCTGGTCTTTTGCCTGGGTTCCTAATCTTGCTTTGCCTCCTGGGACTGTGGTGTCTGGTGGAAGCCAGGTGTGCTCACACTCACCATGCCTGGGCCGTGTTCCCAGTGGTCAGGGCATACAGCGAAGAACAGGCAGGGCTGGCAAGGACCTGGGAGGAAGCTGGCACTTAGCTGGGATGCAGCTGGGCTGGGATAAAGCTGGACCAGGAGGCAAGTGGGCCAGGCCAGTGGACTGCAGTGCCATTATACTGTGGTGGGTCAGGGCATGTGTTCTCTGGGCAAACCACCAGGCACCAAGCCTCCTCACCCAGACAGCCCTCCTAATCCTACCATACCCTAAGTTGGCTCTTGCTTGACTTTGGCTAATATTGGCCTGGGTCTGAATTGTTTCCTGGGGACACAGTTGTGCATGTGGTATACTTGGGAAGCTCCTGCTGGAGCAGAGGTGCCCTGTCTTGGTGGTGAGGTATACAGCCATGTCTGCCACAGATATCGAAAACCATCAACATGCTTGTGCGCTGGGCTGTGGATGGGCCATCCTCCTTTGCGTTCCAGGAGCATGTCTTCAGGATCCCTGATTATCTCTGGTGAGTGGTCAGAAAGTGGCAGGGCAATGGCACTTAGTACTGGCTACAGACATGCAGGTTTGGGTGCTGCTGGATCTCCCACCCCTCAGTGTTGGATGAGAGGGGCCAAGTACCAGCCCCAGGGAATAACCCCTGGGACTAGGAGCCATGTGGGAGTTAACTAGATGGGAGGATTTACCACCTAACAGAAACATCAGATGGTTCTGGAAGGCAGAGAGAACTAGGAAACCTGTGGATGGGTAGGGCAGGTTTAAATTAGTATGAGGAAGGTAGGGAGGTTATCAGCA
Source organism: Dolichotis patagonum (assembly GCA_004027295.1). Taxonomy (NCBI): domain Eukaryota; kingdom Metazoa; phylum Chordata; class Mammalia; order Rodentia; family Caviidae; genus Dolichotis; species Dolichotis patagonum. Next base: position 18,416 of record PVJX010022084.1, on the reverse strand, counting down.
CTATCTGGCTGCAAGTTGGAGCTATGAGGGCCATGGCAGGAAGCTATGACCTTGTGGAGGTATTCTTCTGGCAGTGCAGTACTGAACAAGGCCAGCAGGGTGATTAGACCAGAGGCTATGGCTATGGGTCATCCTTAACATGGGCTTTTCTTCTCCTCACAGGTTGGGCCTTGATGGTATGAAAATGCAGGTAAGGACTGTGCAGCCTTGGTCACCGGTTGCCGAGATTCAAAAGTGACTCCTCAGAATAGATGAGCAATGCACAGAGGCTCAGTCGTCCTCCAGTCTGTGTGGGGAAAAGGGTACCTTAGGTGCCTCAGTCTCTGGAGTTGCTGCCCATTCTTGCAGGTCCAGCTGTAGCGTCTACTCTCTACCCTGTTCGTCAGGGTGGGATGAACTGCTACAGTGACAGGCCCAGGTGTGACCAAATCCCTGCAGAAGCACTTATTTTGCACCTGTGACAGTGTGATGTGGGCCTTTCTTCTCTGCAGTCATTTGGAGGGTTCCCCCAGCAAATCACAAGGGGCATTTTCCTCAGCTCTTGGTTCCTTGGCTCACCTTGGTCATCCTTGCAGCGGTAGGTGGAGAGGTCAGTGGATGTGCCAGGGCTGGGAGCAGCATGCAGACATCTTCCTGTGGAACCCAGTGTTAAGGAAAGGGGTACTAGGCCCCTCAAAGGAAGAGCATGGATTTGCTGGACATAGCAGAAGTGTATGGACAGCATCTTTCCAGCCCTTCCTGGGCAGGGTGTACAGCAGATGCATTTCTTTCTGGGCAGATGTGCCTGATTGGGTTCTTGGTCCCTAAAGAAGCATCTATGGGAGAACTGATCCTGTGACCATTCTGTGGGCTAGGGCTCTTGTCAGACATTTCAGAGGGCCCTGAATAAAGGTTATTACTAGGACCAGATTTGTCCCTACTAAACTGAGATCAAGTGTTGTCTTGGCAACACAGGCTACAGTCTGTGATTGGAGGTGGGCATTTCCTATGACAGGTAACTGCTGTGGGGAAGTGTGGCATCCTGTGAGGGATGGTCCAATCCTAGAAATACCTTGAGTCACTGCGCTGGGTGGTGGCTCATGAAGGCAAGTTCTTTATAGGCCCTTGCCAGCAGGAGGATGCACAGGGCTCAGCCTGGGGGGGCAGTGAGGTGGTTCTTTTTTGTACTGGGGTTCAAACTCAGAACCTCATGCTTGCCAGGTAAGTACTGTGTTGCTGAGCTATATCCCCAGCCTGGCATAACATCTGTCCTTTGCATGCAGGGCACCAATGGCTCACAGATATGGGACACCGCCTTTGCCATCCAGGCTCTGCTGGAGGTATGTGGCTGGGTTTCCTCTGCAGCACCCACCTCACCTTCCTGTGTGTGAGGACTGCACATCTCCTCTGAGGGACATAGCACCGTGAGCATACACTGCCCTTGTTCTCCCGAGACTGGCACCAGAGCCTCTATGGTTGACACCAAGGAGTTACTGGCCCCATCTGGTCTCTCTGGATGCTCGGCTGAGTCTGGGATTTGAGAGGGCAATCTGAGGAGCCAGCGGAGGGAGTTGGACAAGATGGAGACCTATAGGCAGAGTGCAAGACTCTTAGAACAACCTCAGAGGCTGGCTGTGTTTGGAGCACATGCTACAGAAAAATGAGAATATTGTGTTGGGGGAGCCTTGGGGGTGTTCCTGGCCAGGTGGGGCTGTCTGAGTCAGGGGCAGGTCCTCTAGGGGACCTCTGCAGTCTCCTGGGAAACAGTCTGGCTTCTGTCCAGGACAGTGTATCCTTCTCATTCCCATCTCTAATCACATCTCATTCATTTTTTATCTTGAAATATAAGGGTAGCAAAACTCCTTATAACTCTCCAAAGATATATGTCAGTTTGCTTCTGGTTCCCAGCTGGGGCAGAAGTCACCAGGATATTGGGGGATTTGGCTCAGCTGTGCTTTGCTGCTGCTGTCTTCCAGGCAGGTGCACATCACAGACCTGAGTTCCTCTCCTGCCTGCAGAGGGCACATGCGTTCATGCGGCTCTCACAGGTGAGGCCAGTGCCCTCACACCTCTGTCCTGCTCAGCTTCCTCAGGCTGGTGTTCTCATCTTCTACCTTGCCCTCCTTCCTCTACCACCTCCATCCTCCCCAGTCACCTCAGTGCTGCTCTTGGCATGGGCTGTGGTACGTGTGGTCAGTGGATGCTTCTACTCTTCATGCTGGAGTGGTGTACAGGGCTTGGGACAGCCTGTGGTGTAGCCAAGAGCTGCATTCCTGAGCCCTGAGGCTGTTCTCACCCTTGCACATTTGAAGCACCTCAAGCCAGTGGAGATGACACCAACCTGTGGCTGTCACCTCCTGGGATGTTGTACAGCCTCTGATACGCCACATCAGCCAGTCCTTTCCAGAGGCTGAGTGGATGTTTTCATTGTCTTGCTCCTTCTTGCACCTTCCATTGTGTGTCCTGCTGTCCTGTGCTGACCCCACACTCCAGCCATGGTGACTGTCTTCAGTTTAGACCCCTTGTGCCCCATTCCCTGCCCTCAGAGCTTACTAGGATGATGCTTGTCTCTTTTGGGCTGGTGGGGCCCCCCACAGTAGGAGTGCACCTGCCTGGGACAGGCTCTGAGCACAGGGGTCATGGGAGGGAGGCTGGACCCTGAGCACACTCAAAAGTAATCAGCTCTCAAAAGCAAGACTGTAAAGTTGGGGCAAGAGAGTGGGTTATTCAGTGTTCTGGCAAACTGTCCAGCAGTGATGGTGCTGTGGGACTGTTGCCTTGGGGGTGCCTTGCTGTACTGCTGGTGTTGGTACTGGCAGTATATCTGGCTCCCAGGTCGCAGTGTGGGGTCTCTGGTGACAGTGTGTCTCTCTGTTTTCCACTTATGCCCCTGGGTGCTGCCTAGGTCCCAGACAACCCTCCAAGCTATCAGAAGTACTACCGACAGCTGAGTAAGGTATGTGTGTGTTTTACTGCCCCAAGCTTCCTCCAACCTGATGGCATCCAGAGAGGGGTTGCAAACCATTGCATCCAGGGAGTCCCTGTGTTGGATTTTCAGGTCTGCCTGGATATGCATGGGCTGCTGTGCAGACAGCAGCTCTAGGCGGGGAGGGGTACTGCATCTGTGGATTGTCATGTTCCACTCCACAGGGTGGCTTTTCCTTCAGTACCCTGGACTGTGGCTGGATCGTGGCTGACTGCACAGCTGAGGGCTTGAAGGCTGTCTTGCTCCTACAGGAGAAGTGTCCCTGTATTGCTGAGCGCATCCCTCGAGAGCGGCTCTGTGATGCCGTGAATGTGGTAAGCTCACTCCTGCACCTCCTCTCGTGTCCTGCTGTGTGTGCTCACTTTCTGACTGGGCAGATGAGGCTAGGCCATGAGAGTTTATGCCTAGAGCATTAGATATGGGCACTAGGAACCCTGGGATGGCCATATAACCTGGGCTTTGGTGCTATGGAGCTGAGGCCCAGCTTGCCCCCTGGCAGCCAGGGGAGGCTGTGAGGCTTCTGGGAGTTCTCTGATTCTGAATTCTGGAGACTAGAACCTACCTCTACATTTGGGCTCCCATGGACATCCTTTGGGAGGGCTGGTGGTCTCTACTGGGTGTCCAAAAGGAGAAACTGCTTTTGCATAAACTCCTTCAGTCCATCAGGCCCTGGAGCTTATACCAGTCCTACTGTGTTGGCACTCACAAGTAAATGGGTGCCTCAGGACCTGTTACCAGATGGCTGCACAAGGCTATGGCTATAGCAGCTGCATTGGGCACTCAAGGGCTTGCTCAGCACGCAGACTGACTCACTGCTGTGTTAGCTGTCAACCCTAGGGTGCTTCTAGAAAGCTGTTAGGACCTATGGGCTCCGAGTGCATCCCATTCTCAGAATATCCCTCTGATTTTAGTTACTCAACATGAGGAATCCTGATGGAGGGTTTGCCACCTATGAGACCACACGTGGGGGGCGCTTGCTGGAACTGCTTAATCCCTCGGAAGTCTTTGGTGAGTGGCCTGGGCAGCAGTGCAGTGCACAAATCAGGGCTGATGTGGTAGCAGAGATACCCTGGGAATCCCTGTGTCATGAATGATGGGTTGCCATCTGTTTTGGGTTTGGGTGGGATTCACATCCAACTCTGGTTCCAGTCTGGGCCAGTCCTGCTTGTCCACAAGAGGCCATTATGCATCCTCAACACCCTCATGCGGCCTCTGACACCTGCATGGAGTTGCGAGTACCCTCAAAGGCTGTGCTGTGGGCTGTTAGACTGTCTGCTTGTTGCACAAAGGTTCTGGTCTGGCAGGAAGGTTCTTTTTGCCTGAGGGACTTTTGGGTACCTACTGTACTCTCCTTTCTGCTCTCTGGTGGTTTACTTCCCAACCTGTCAAGTAGGTATTTGATGTGGGCTGCAGCTATCTGCTGTGTTCCTTGTATTCCCCTCCTTGCCCGATATAACATGGGTGCAAGCATTCTTCCCCTTGTGGCTACATTGCTTGGGCAAGTTGGGGTGAACTCTGGGTACAGGTTCTGACTGACCTGGTCTGAGTCACAACCCTGGGTGGCAGTGGATCTCACAGTTTTCCCTCTTCCAGGGGACATCATGATCGATTACACATATGTGGAGTGCACCTCAGCAGTGATGCAGGCACTGAAGTATTTCCACAAGAATTACCCAGACCACAGGGCGGCAGAGATCAAGTAAGGAGGGCCAAGGCACAGAATAGCTGTCATGTGGCCATGCCACCAAGCCGGGGACACACCTCAGGCATGTCACAAAAGCAAGGCCCTGGGCACCTCAGCAGAGTAACTGAAGAGAATGACTCATATAAACACAGGAGTGAGTGGGACATGAGGATTGCAAGTTCAAGACCATAGTGGGTTCTGGGCATGGTGGCACAGTCCTATAATTCTAATACTTGGGAGACTGAGGCAGAAGACTTGCCAGGAGTATGAAGCCAGCCTGGGCTGCAAAGTGAATTCAAGGTCAACCTGAACTGCATAGTGAAACTGTCTCAAAAAGACAAAAAGAAAGTCAGAATCCCAGCACTAGAGGTTGAGGTAGAGGGCCAGCCTGAGCTACATAGTAAAATCCTCTTTCAAAAAACTGAACCCCACCACCCGCCTCAAAAAAAAAAAACAAAAAAAAAAAACAGTTGAGAAAGTAGCTCAGTGGTAGAGCGCCCCAAGGTTCCATCCTCAGCACTGAAAAGACACTCCCACCGTGCCACTACTAGTGTCCCTGAATTCTGAGCAGGAGGGTGGAGGGGAGTGAAGGTAGCAGCTGTAATACAAAAATGGGTTATTGTTACCATCTTAATGTTAAAAAGAAACATACACACCTCACTCATCCAGATAAATCCAAATAAATGACAGTTAAGCAGCAGTCTTTCACACCTAGAGGCAGCAACCACTCAGAAGTGGATAGGCACTGCTGCAGTGTTCAGGGGCCACGAGAGGAATCGCCTCTGCCCACTTCACCTCCTCATGGAGGGGCTGGCCACCTGCCCTCAGTCATGGGTTACCCTTGCTCAGTTGAATTGTGTGTAAGTAGAACCCACAGATGACTTGCTGAAACTGGTGTCAGTAGTGACCCTCTGCTCTTGATTATTGAGTGAATATAGGTGTCATGTTACCCATTTGCCTGTCATTGATGTGGGTGTGTGTGTGTGAGAGAGAGAGAGACTGAGGATTAAACCCAGGGCCTTCACACTGAACTACATCTCAACTCCCTTTTTGTTTTTTAAACTTATTTTTTATTTTAGATAAGATCTTGCTAAGTTCCTGCCACAGTTTGGGGAGGTTTTAGTCTATATTTAGCTGGCTCCAAAGGCAGGGTGGTGTGCCTGAGGGGCAGCCATTTATTATGACTGCAAATGGCAAGAGTGAAAGCACAAAAGAGGGGGAAAGCATGCCTTTTTTGTTTGTTTGTTTGTTTCCTATATTGTATGCTAGCTCCAGGCCTCTTGGCGGATATAGCACTCACATCGCCAATCCCAGCACTAGATAATGAACCAGTCACAAATGCTAGACTCAGCTGTCTTTATGACTGCTTGAGGCTTGAGGGACCACCCAGACACAAACCATAGCAATACTCAACTTGTTGATCCTGCTTCCAACATGATTTACTTTTCTCTTACATTTTTTTCTGGCGCTCTTGACAGTCTGCTTCCCTTTCCCACGTTCTGTAGCTGCTCTGTTTTTCCTCCTATCTGAATATTTTCACCTGTTTTCTAAGGGAGACCATACTCACTCTGAGACCATGGCAGAGCAAAATTGGGTAGGAACCATGGCTTTTCTGGAATGTGCATAGGGCTGACTGTCTGTGTTACAGGGAGACCCTGGAACAGGGCCTGGCATTCTGCCGGAAGAAGCAACGGGCTGATGGCTCCTGGGAGGGGTAAGTGTGCCCAAGTTGAGTGTGTGGGGTGCTGGCACACATGGGTACAGATGTGCGTGGGTCAGGGACCTGTGTGCTGCACCAGCTATCTCTGACTTCCTGGCATACTCTTGCTCTTTGTTTGGTGCCTGACTTTTCCTGACGTGAATGCTCATGATGTGGGATGAGCACACACAGGGCTGTGTGTGGGAAGTGTCGTGGCCTGAGTGTGATCTTCCTTGCTTGTACAGTGGGGTTGTGTCTGGTGGCTGAGTGGGTAGGAACTGCTGCTGCTGAAATCGTGTGGCTGTCTGAGGAGCAGATACATGCCTTTCTGATGGTAGCCTCAGCCCTGGCCTCTGTGCAGGGTGTCCCAGCTTGCCCAGGCAGAGGACACATGCCCTGGACCCAGGCTGAGGCCTTCCCCTCTCCCTCTAGCTCTTGGGGCGTTTGTTTTACCTATGGTACCTGGTTTGGCCTAGAAGCTTTTGCCTGCATGGGACACACCTACAAAGATGGGTAAGTACCAGCACATGATGTTTTTTGCTTTGATGTTTGATTTTTTTAAAAAATATATATAGCATTTTAAAATAATGGGATAGGATCAGTATCTCTGAAAATATGAGTTCCAGGTCAAAATAAAAATGTTTTCTTAGTTCATGAGCCATGGCTATGGGCCACCTCACAGAGCTTTAGCACCCAGACCCTCCTTACAGTGCCTGTCCGTGGGCTGGGCAGAAGGGTAAGGCCTCAGGTTTAAGCTCTGCGTCTAGCTGCCTTACCAGCTTTTGGATCCAGTGGGTGTTGGGAGCAAGGAGTGAATTGGTCTTGGCTGGTGCAGCGTGGATGCTCCTGGACATGTCTTCAAGTGCTCCTAGATACGTAGACTGCCATGTCAGTGAGGCCGTCTGCTGTACCAGAACATTTCTGTCATTCCCTGCAGCTCAGGAAGCAGGTCTGTCTGTGCTCATCTGCAGGCCCCTCCCCAGGACCATAAAGCAGCTGAACCTGGCAGGTGGACTCCCTGGGAGAGTGTCCCTAACTCTACTGATCTCCACAGGGCTGCCTGTGCGGAAGTCTCCAAGGCCTGCAACTTCTTGCTGTCCCAGCAGATGGCGGATGGAGGCTGGGGGGAGGACTTTGAGTCTTGTAAGCAGCGGCTTTACGTGCAGAGTGCCCAGTCTCAGGTCCACAACACCTGCTGGGCCCTGATGGGGCTGATGGCTGTCAGGTAGGGACTCGGGTATGGTGGAGGAGGGACACTTAGCTGCAAAGGGGTGGCCCAGACTGAGTGCAGATGTGGAAGGAGATGATGCCACAGGGCTGCACTGCCACTTAGCTGCTACTATAGGGACAAAAGTACTTCCTTGAGGCCTGTTGGCTGGTCTGCCTGAGTGGGGCCCTGCAGAGAGGTCTGCCTCTAAGGAGTGGACTGCTCACCACAACACAGTGTCTGCCAGCATTGGCTGGCAGAACAAGGGGAGCAAGGCCTGAGGTCAGCAGGCTGTGGGTGGCTTCTTAAGTGTGACAGTGGTAGTTGCCTTGTTGGTTAGAGCACAGGTATCTATCTGTAGCTGCCCTGGGCCTCCTGTGTACATCACTGACACCAAACCACATGCATGTAGGTGTGTACTTATCAGACAGGTGCACATGGACACAGGCAAGGCACACACGGATCCAGGCACACACACAGATGCTCCAAATTGTGCTGTCCTATTAAGTGAGCCATTTGAAGAATCTTCCTAAAATCTCCTCATTTGGTATGACCAAGTATATCAGAGCCTGGGAGAGCAAGAGCAGGACACAGGGACCCCTCATAGTTGGCTCTTGTCTTGCTGAGCCCTTGATCCTGATCTCATCCTTACCTATGTGTGGGTCAGTGTGCTAGGTGCACACAAGGCTTGATCTTCTCTCCTGGGGAACTGACAGCACCTTGTGCCAGGCCACAGTATCAGCCACCTCTTAGGGTCATATGTCTCCCTTTCTGCTTACCTCTCTTCTTGCATGGGCTTGCTTCTCAGGGTTCCTGGGAAGAGGACATATAGGCTGGTCAGTCCTCTGCACCATCACTGCAGCATTTTGGGTTCTGAGCCTGTACTGGATGCACAAGAGTGAGGATGTAGGTTTATGCTGAGAAGCATGCCAGACCACTATGTTCCAGCAGTCTCTTCTTCCACCAGGCATCCTGACGTGGAGGCCCAGGAGAGAGGAGTCAGGTGTTTGATTGAGAAGCAGCTCCCGAATGGTGACTGGCCCCAGGTGTGTAAAAGAGTGTGAGGTCCACTGACCTCCAGCACTGACCTCCAGCTTGCACATGGGTTTCTACCCCATCTCTACCCCGCGTCTCTCTTGGAGTACTTTGAGGGTTTGGGATGAGCGAACCCTGCCAACCAGAGACCTGTGAGGGTAGTATGGCTGGGATAAGGTTGCCATATCCTGAAGTCCTAAGTGGGTCTCAGAGGTATCTGGCAAAAGCAGATGTGGGGGCTGCAGGGTGAGTGAGTGGGTGTGAGGCTCGGTGGGAGAACCACCCTTCTGCCTGCCCTCTTGGCCTTTATTCAGTCAGCTTTTCCTGGGTGTACTTGCCCTAAACTGGGCAGCTCCTCAGTCAGGGCCACAGTCCAGGGCAAGCCCTCAGCCCTGGTGGAGCCTTTGTGGTCATTTCTCTGTCTTTACAGGAGAACATTTCTGGGGTCTTCAACAAGTCCTGCGCTATCAGCTACACGAGCTACAGGAACATCTTCCCCATCTGGGCACTTGGCCGCTTTGCCAATCTGTACCCCGAGAGAGCCCTGGCTGGTCACCTTTGAGAGCTACCCACCAGTGGTGGGTGGGTGTTGGGTGTTGGGTGTTGGGTGTTGGTTTCCAAGTTCCATGAAAGACAGGTGTCTGGGCCGCATGGTGGAGCTCCTGTCACCCTGCTGTGGCCTGCAGCTACTCGTCTTCCCCTTCTGCAGGCAGGAGTCTGGGACCAGGCTTGACCAGGGATGGGTATAGTTAACTTTAGACACTTGATTATCTGTATAGGTTTAGTTTTAATAATTGGGGTGAAGAAGGGAACAAGATGAACTGTGACCCCTGAAGCAAAGCATCTTCTGAGGATTTTCTTGACCAGTCACTGTCCTTAGGAGCAGCTGTGGTTGCTGCACTTCTTACCTGGAGTTGCTGTGGAGCAGCCCTGGTGCAGGCTCACACAGACCACTGCTCCTGCATCTTTTGTGTGCTAGGCCAAGGGATGAGCAGCAACCCTATGATGCTGGTGGGTGAGGGACCAGCCAGACATGTGGAGTGGGGCCCTTGTTCTTTGGATGTCCCAGGACTTAGCAAACAGCCTGAGTATGGAGGATGGAGTGGTTCCAGTGGTTACCATATCCTCTGAGCCTGCTAAGCCAGTTTGGAACCCTGTGACCAGGAGAATGCCGGGGCCCTTTAAGGCTGCCAGGGTCCCTGCCAGTTGTGTGCTGAGCTGAGGTAAGGGCCAGATTTCTGGGGTAATGCCCCTCAAAGCACACCCTGAATTCTGTCTTCTAACCCAGCCTGGTCTGCTTGCACGCATGTGGAGTTCAAGATCCAAAGTTTGCCTTTGAGTCACATGATGAGCACTTGCATTCTTGCTCCCCAAAGTTGGGGTTCTACCTGGCTAATGCCAACTCCTAGCTTCTGCTGGTCTACTGTGTTCCTTCAATAAGAAAGCGAAGGACCCTCAGAGCTGTCTCTCTGGGGCCATTCCAGAGGCTTTGGACTACCTTGCTTCTGCCCAGCTCCTGGAGCCCCAGCCTTCACAGCCCCTTATGTGACAGCTCTGGCTGTACTTCAGGTACTACCTGCAGTGTTCTTTGCACTGACCTTTTAACCTCCCACCCGCATTAGGACAGATCTGCATCCATAGTGGTGCTTGTCTCCAGGGACTCTTGAGTCTTGACCAGATCACTACTCAGGACACATCCCGTAAGCTGGGTATAGGTACATGCCAATAGTCACAGCACTCTAGGAGGCTGAGGCAGGAAGATTACAAGTTCTGTCACAACTTAGACCCTGTCTCAAAAATAACAAAAGGGTTGGGGCTGTAGTTCAGTGTGAAGGTCCGAGGTTCAATCCCCAGTATTGAAAAAACAAAAGTGGATCAAAGACCTTACTGTAAAATGTAAAACTTAAAAAATAACAAAAGGAAACGTAGATGACCTTGAGTTGGTTTTTAAGATGCAACAGAATCTTTAAGACCAACAGCATCATCCATGAAGGACATTAAAAAATGCTCTGTAAAAGAGTGGGCAAGAGAATGAAAAAGCATTTTGGGGGGAAGTGTTTGCAAAAGGTGTCTGATAGAGGACCACTATCCAGACAAACAAAACTCAAAACTTTAAAAATGCCCTTGTCAATTCTTTTTTTTTTTTTAAATTGGTACATTTTGTGGATTGAGAAGATAGCTCAGCAGCACAGCACCTGCCTTGTAAACACCAGGTCACGAGTTCAATTCCTAGTATGAAATAACCTAAAATTGATGCATTTTCGATATACATAATGATCACATTCCTCATATGAAATTGGTGCCTGTACATGATATATCTTGGTGCTTTTTTCCCATTTTTTACCCCTGCCTTTAATCCCTCTTTCTGTGTTTATTTGCAAAAGCTTTGTTTCCATTCCATTTTTTTTCTTGTCCTCTTTCCTTTCCCCCTCTGCCTTTATTTCCCTTGTCATTTGAAAAAAAATTCATAAAACTTAAAACAAGAAACAAAGTTTTTAAGAATGAACCAAAGATGAACCTATATCTTGCCAGAAAGGTATACAGATGGCCAATAAGTTTGTGAAAAGATGCTCCACATCATGTCATCAGGGAAGTGCACATTACAATGAGATACCCCAGCACAGTCATTGGAATGGCCAAAATCCAGAGCACAACACTAAATGCCAGTCAGCATGTAACAGCGGAACTGATGGGAATGCAAAGTGGTGCAGTCACTTGGGAAGACAGTTTGCACTTAAAAAGAGTATACACGGTCTTACTGTATGACCAAGTTATACTCCTTGGTATTTAATCAGAACCAAAAATTTGTATCTACAGAAAATCCTTCACAAAAGTTTATAAAGCTTTACCCAAAATTAAACTTGGAAGCAACCAGGTGTCCTTTAGTAGATGAATGGATGAGCTGGTAGTTGTGGATGAAGGACTATTCAGTGTTAAAAATAAATGAGCCATCGAGCTATGAATAGGCAACCAAGATTCTTGCTAAGCAATGTCAGGGCTGCTTGCTCTGTGATGACTGTAATGTATGGCATTCCAGAAGAGGCAGAATGAGAGCCAGTATCAAGGGCAGTGATTGCCAGAGGCTAGAGGAAAATGAAGGGGGAGAAAGCAGAGCATGGGATTTTATGTTCCTGAGCTACTATATGGTCCTGGAGTGGGTACTCAATGTCAAAAGGAAGCCTTTTTGAACATGGGGTCAGGCAGGCCTGCGACTCATGTCAGCCCTTAGGTGGGGATGTTGGTAGTAGGGGACCGTGCACACATAGGAGCAGGGATGTAGAGATGGTTTCCATACTTCCCTCCCAACTTTGCTGTGAACCTGAAACTGCTTTAAAAACTTTTAGAATAAGGGCACAAGGTTAATTAGAAAATATTTCAATCTAGGTGAAAGTAAGCATGACATTAAAATTTGTGGGATATAGCTAAAAGATGCAGTAAGTATGAAAGGTTAAAATTGGTGATCTAAGCTTCTACTTAAGCTTAAAGTCAAAATAAATGGGAGGGAAATACAGAGCAGAAATCAAATACAGTAAACATAAAAAGTTGGTGCTTTGAAAAAATTAACCAACTTTTGGCCTGTTCACATTAAGAAAAAAAAAAAAGACCTGTATCAGGAATTAAGGTTCATTACTGTACCCGTGAGACAGTGGTTCTCTGCCTGTTTCCCGTCAGCCTGCCTCAGCTTGCTTGTCTATCTTAAATCTGTACCTCACACTTGCCCCTTTGCTGTGCCTATGCTGAAGAAATCCTGCCGATGCTGCTTTATATTCCTTTTTATTCCCTGTCTTCATTGGGCATGCTTGTCTCTGGAGGGGTGAGATTTAGATGGACAGGAATGTCCATCTCAGCCTATGTGAAATGCACACGTTCGCTGGAAGCTAGTTACCAAAATTGAACATTGAAGTGGCTTTGTACCCATTTAAGAAATAGGGCTGGAAATTTCAAACTGTCAGAAGAAATCTAGGCCCTAAATGGTATCATGGTTAGATTCTCTGAAATTTGCTTGAATTTAAAATAGGAAACAAATTGATTCCAATGATAATGTGTCCGAACCAGCACAATGACACATTGTGTAATCTCAGCCTAGAGGGGAGGGGGGTGTCCCACAAGTTGCCTAGCAACATACACATCTGGGGGGTTTGGGAGACCCATGCCTGGGAAAGCTGTGTCATTTTGAATACAGGAAGTTGGTGTAGAGTAAGATATGCTGGCTGATGCTGTCCTCAGAGGAGCTAGGTGTGGGGAAATCCTCGACTTGTGTCTGATCCAAGCCCTTGTTCCCTCTGCCTGGGAACTCTCCTTCAGTGGGCTCCATCTGTGTACCTATCACCCTTCCCTAGGGTGAGACCCTATAGGTCCAGTGAGGCTGGAAATTTCAAATTATCAGAAATCCCAGGATATAAAAGGGGCATTTGCAATTTAGAGGTTTGGCACACCACGGGTCTTGTGGGTGATCCAAAAGGGCTTTGTCCCCTGCTACCACGTCTGCAGCTAGGCATGGTAGTAATGACCAGTCAGATGTCCAGTGCTCAGTCTGTGGGGTGGACACTGCCGCCTATCTAATCTTGTTCACAGAAGAGTGTGTGGTCTGTATATGACCCAGACTCATCAGGGTCCCAGGCCGCTTGGGGCCACTGTGGGGCCCTAGGCTGATCTTGGTATCCATTGCTTTTTCCTCAAGTTGGGGGAGCCCCAATAACCATCTGTACAACCATTGCCATCCAGGTTCTGGAGGCCCCAGGAGCTTGTGGTCCTGAGGAGTTGAGATAATAAGGCATCCAGTGTCTTGGTACTGTCACAGGGTAAAGCGAGGCCCATGCACTGCTGCTGAGGACTGCACGTAGTATAAATCTGTTGATACACACCTGCCCAGCCAGGACATTCTGGCTGCTCCAGGAAGGTGCTGCTGGCAGGATCTGGCCTTGGGGTTGTGTGTGTGGCCTCACTGCTGGGCTGCTCACAGGAGCTTAGCACACCACCTAAAATTTGCAACCCTCCTGTGCCTTGTGGCCTCCTCCTAGTGTTGGTGGCATGATCCACACCCAGTGTGGGGTGTTGGTGTGTGCACTGTATGTGGCTTTTTCACTATATAGCCAGGACCCATCCTGGCCTGGACATTGGTTAGGAGGTATCTGGGGGCCATGATGGGATGAGGTGGTGCTGCCTCTTTAAGGGTGGTGACATCACAAGGCCACGGAAGGCTGTGGAACTCTGGTCTTGGCTGTTTCTGTTGGCTGTGGGCTCTGAATTTCCACCTCCATGGAGCTACAGGCCTGCCCATGAGTACCCAGGGCTGGTCATGGCTGAAGGCAGTGAGCTGATGAACAGGCTCATGAATGAGAACGCAGACCTGAAGAAACAGGTGCGCCTCCTGAAGGAGAACCAGATGCTGAAGCGACTGCTCAGTGAGAGCTGCCAGGATGGTGGCCGTGGGGCCCGCGACCTCCTTTTCCCCAAGACACCCCCCTACCCTGAGGCCTGCTCCCCAGGGAGCGGAGGTGAGCATGGCCCACAGCAGCCAGATGAGCTCATGAGGGTGGGGGTTGGGGCAGTGGTGGGGCAAGGCCTGTCTGCCCCGTTTCCTTGGGAAGGTCCTTATTTCAGGCCACAGTGTATACCTGAGGACAGGGTCAGTGGGGCCACCCACCAGGCTTGTCTCAAGTGCTGCTGAGCTTGGCAGGGGGCTTGCCCTGCTTCTGTGCGTCCACCAGTCCTGGGACTGCAGCTGGCCAAGCATCCCCCTCACAATGTGTCCTGTCCACTCACATGCCACTTGCCAAGGCAAGGCACATGGCTAAGCCTGGTAAGGGGGGTGGGGGAGGAGACAGTGTCCACCCCAGCAGGGCGCCCTCCTAGGAGTGGACACTCCCAGCAGTGGGAGGGTGGCTGCGAGAAATGGCGCTGTGAACTCACCACATAGCATTGACTCCCATTCTAGGGTCCTTTACAGAAGGAAAACAAACAAACAAACAAACCCCCAGGATTTGACACTTTGTGCAAAAGTAGTTCTGTTTCAGAGGTCTTTGTGAAAAGTTTTCCTTTTGGGCTGTGATTGATGGAAGTGACCTTGGCCTTTCTTTGGGGTGGTGCATGTCCACCAGAACCCTAGTCAGCACTGTTGGAGGCTCCCATAATCCAGTGGGGTCAGCTTCCTATTGGCTGTGGTGGTCACTCACACTGCTGGGCCATGATGGGGACAGAGATGTATTGCACCTGGCTCGTTGCCTGTGACCAAGCAGGTGGCTAGCCAGTGCCCTGTGGACCTTACTGTCTGTGAGAGAGTGTCATGTGCCAGGCAGAGGTCAGCCGCTAGCCTGCTAAGGGAGGTTTTGGCATCCTGTGCTTGGTTGATCACTTCCGAGCCACTGTCCTATTGAATGTGTCCAGCACCAGAAAAGGTGGTCTGTTTTCTCCAGTCCTGAAGTGAGTCCACTGGACCTGTGTGGGCCAGAATCAGGCCACCCCAGTCTCTCATGGGACCTCAGAACCTTCTGTCTCTTGAAGGGGGTGCTTGGGCATCTGGGATCATGCGGAGACTTGGGATTGGGAACAGAGCTAGTGCTACTGAGATGTGACTAAGAAACCTCAAGACCGTCTAGACTGTGCACAGCCTGGTCTAGATGTGACAACTGTTGATGCCAAGGTCACTGAGTTGAGCACAGGTGGTGGTGTTGATGACCACTGTCAGAGTTCATCCCACCTGGTCAAGTCCTAAGCCAGGAGTGTATCTCCCAACTGTGCCTAGTGCTTAGTGGCCCTTGGGTCATCCCTAGGGAGCCCAGATCTTGGGGACATCAATTTTGACAGGAGTCCAACCTGAGGCCACCTTATCTTCCCAAAGTGCTGGAGCCCACTAAAGTGTGTGGGCCAAGGCTGGCCTCAGGCTGGATCCACACTCACAGGTACATGAGCAGGGTTCTCCCCTGCAGGGCACAGCCTTGGCCTTGGATCCTGGAGTTTGGAAAATCATTGCCATCAATCAGGAAGGAGCCATCGCATAGCAATCAATGTTTCACACATTTCCAAAAGCCCCTTAGCCCGTTCATAACAGGCTGCGTGCTTCAAAATCAGTTTTTCTAAAGTTTCTAACATGCTGTGTCTGATTGTTGTAAACTGCAGAGGCCAGGACCCTTCTTGGAGCTGGGCCTACAAAGTCAGGCCTTCTCTTGGGTTTGGGAGCCAGTGGGACAGCAGCCTCTGGACACAGACAGGGCGTTACAAAGAGCCTTCCTGGTTCTGACTTTTGAAGAACAAAATTTTGAAAATAAGACATGGCTTATTTATTCAATTCTTTTTTTTTTTTTTTTTTTTTTTGGTACCGGGATCAAACTCACAACCTTGTGATTGCAAGGCAGGGTCTTATGCAGCTGAGCTAAATGCCTGGCCTCAATTCTTGAGCCATTTCTGTGTCAGTGGAGGTTCCCTCAGCTCTTCAGGACTGTTGGGAAAACTTGCACATGCTGTGGCCACAGGGCTTTGTAACCTGCTGCCTCTCCTGGGTCTCTCCTGACACCTTCCTAGCTTTGCATGGATTTTTTTTCTGGTCTCTGTTTTTATGTGATCCTGAACCACAGTTTTCCTTCTGGGGATTATCTTTGTGGGAATTTGATACCAGCATTGTGACAAGTATTTAATCTTAATTGAGCACCTTTATTTTATTTTTCAGTTTTCCAACCTTATTTATATTATGTCAGAATTATGAGTAGTTGGGGACTTGAAAGACTTCATTACACATTACTTGGGCCTGCAGTCCTTTGGAAAATTATTTTATATTTTCCTTGTTTATTGGCCCATTTAGGTTTTCCACTTATTGAGTCATTTAAAAATAATTTTCCAGAAGAGCTCTCCTTTTTAAAGTTTCTAATTGTCACAGAGTAGGTACACAATGTTCTTTTTTAGTCTAGGGTGTGGTGTGGAGGACTGGGGCCCGAGGACCCTTGGCCTCCCACACAGCAGACAAGGCAGATCTTGGAGGCATGTTTTCCTCTTTTTGCTTGGGAAACATTTTTGGGAGCAATTAGTTGGTTCCTGTGTACATACATTTTAAGACAATTTTTCGATATAGTTTCTAAAATATGTATTTGCTTTATTGCTTGGAGAATAAACTCCTGACGGGATGGAAAAGGACTTCATAAACCCTAAAAGAAAAGTTGAATGTGAGCAGGAACTAGGAGAACTGGCTATAACATCTGTGCCCTGAGGGCAGTTGTGGGAATCAAAGAAGGTCAAACACATACACACCTGAGCCCAGGTACAGACCTCAGGGGGTTCCTGTGAGCAGGGAGGGTGTTGGTGAGGCTGCTGTAGCTTTGTCTTCTTAACAAAAATGGGTGGGAAGATGCCATGTGCTGCTGTGTTGGGAAATGGTGAACCCACCAGTGGCCTCCAAGTGGCCAAGCACCATGAAGTCTCAGAAAGATATGTGGCTCAGTAAGCCATATTAGGGTGATACAACATAGGACAGATTTTAAAAGCCCCAGGGAGTACGGTTACGAGTGTGCCGAGGTTGCAAGCTATAGGAGTTGAGTTGTGAGGCAGGTGCCGGAGCTCTGAGTCCCCTACCTCGCTTGCTGCACTGTGGGGTGTCTGGGGAGCCTGAGCCTTACTTTGGCCCCTTCCTCCTACCCCAGGTTTGGATTTCGGGAGGTTTGCCAGCGTCCCCGATGCAGCCTCCCAGCTGCCAACATCTTCGTTGGAGGACCTGCTGTGTTCACATGCCCCCCTCTCCAGCGAGGATGAGGCTTCCCTGGGCTGTGTGTCCTCCTCTCAGATGCCCTTCAAGTCCTTCCTCAGCCCCCCTGAGCTGCGCACTCGAGGTGACAGGAAGCTGTCCCCACTCCTGAGCCCCTTGCAGGATCCACTGGCAGACAAGGCACTGCTGGAGCCTAGGGAGATGCTTCGGCCCAAGAAAGTGTGCTTCTCAGAGGGTAGCCCACCGGCGGGGGACAGGACCAGGAGGAGCTACTATCTCAATGGTACTGCATCCACAGGTGGCTCTTGGGGGGCAGGCCATATCTGGACAGCCTAGACAGCCAGACTTCTCCAGCAGCACAGAATGGGCACAGTCCAGGGCTGTGTCTGTGCTAATCATTTAGGAAAGCAGGGTATTGTCTTCTCTTGAGTTGCAAGAGTTCTTTATACATTCTGTTCTTTATACAAGTCCACTTTGGGCATATGTTTTGCCAACATGGCCCTCTAGTCTGTAACTTTTCCATTTTTGTGTTTTTTGGAGAACCAAAACTGTTGAATTTGATGATGTCCAGTATACTAATTTTTTTTTTGTAGTTAGTACTTTTTATGTCCAGTTTAGGAAGACTGTCAAACCTGGTGCCATAAAGATTCTGGCTTCTGTGTTCTAGATGTTTTATAGCTTTAGGTTTTAAATTTAGATCTCTGATCATCATCTCTTGTTTCTGTTTGTGATGTGAGGTTTGCATGTAGACCTCCACTCCTCTGATATCAGTGCTTAAAAACAGGTCCTTTTTGGGCTGGGGATTTAGCTGAGTGGCCCAGGTGCTTGCCTGCTAAGCGTGAGATTGTGAGTTCGATCTCCAGTACCAAAAACAAACAAACAAACGAACAACAACAACAAAACCACCTAACTGGTCCTTTTCTACTGACTAGGCTCAGCCCTTGTTGGACATCAGTGTCGCCCATGCAACCGTCTGTGTCTGGACCTCCTATGGCTCCCCTGACCCACTGTCTGTGGCCACCAGCTGCAGCTGTGCAGTGAGACTGTAATGTGGGCAATATGGCACGCTCTTCTCTGCTTTTCTTTTTCTTTTCTTTTTTTTCTTTTGGTACTGGGGATTGAACTCACGACCAG
>PVJX010022083.1:0-31029 GCA_004027295.1 Dolichotis patagonum | reverse complement strand
AAAAAAAAAAAAGTTCCAAAGGTGGTGGGCCATACTTTGCTAGATGAGGCTTTTTGCCAGCAAGATGCAGCCCCTGCATCTGGACTGAATTGGGAGCATTTCTGCCCTCCAACCCTTTCCACAGCCACTGAACTGCCACCGAGAACCGCGGTAACGGCAAGCCTCGGAAGGTGCTTGAGTTTGCTGCTAGGCTGTCGAGACCCTTGGCGAGTGGCTTCGAAGTCTGGTAAAGGCTGACTAGAGCAAGGTGTATAGAGCCGAACTACCCTTTCCCAAAAACAGAGCGGCATCCTACAGTGCAGGCACAGCACTAATGCTGGCATAACAGAGGAGAGGTCAAGCCACTGCGGGTACAAGAGAATCGTGCGTGGGCAGCCCGAAAACGGATAGGAGGGTGTGCGGTCCCCCGGGGCTTCCAGCCAGTCCACGAGTATCCGCGGAGTCGAGCGCGAAACCCAGGTCGCTGCAAAGCGGCCCCTGGCGGCGGCGAGGTCCGCAGCGATGCCAGTTCCACTGGCCAAGCGCAGTGACTACAAGGCAACCGAGGAAGCTGCGGCGGCTGGCGCACCGGAAGTGACGTTTGCCGGAAGCGCGCCAGGGGACGAGTCATGGCCGAAAAGGCCGAGGGACATCCGTCTGAAGAAACTTTGTTGCTCTGGAAACGGTAACGAGACGTTGCGCAGCAGCCAGGGGTTGGGATTTTGCACCTCTCTGCGGACTCGCTGACCTTGTAGCCCGGGCCGTGGAGGCGCAGGGGCCGGTGATCGAGCCACCAAGGTCGGGCGGGCCCAGCTTCCGGTGCGGGCCAGAGACCTCCGGGAGTTGTAGTCCACCCCCGTCGCTTCCGTGCTTGTCCCCACATGTGTGCCCCCTTTTCCCCGCGCCCCTCTGCCGGCTCCCCGGGGCTGTGGCCTAACTAGCGCGTCCCTTGCCTTCCTCGTAAAGGAAGATAAGCCGTAACAAGACTGGCTCTGTCCTGGACGCAAGGGAGAGCGCGCGCCCAGACGAGCCAGCGCTGCGGTCTGGTGGGTTGAGGTGGCAGAGTCTGGTGTGGGGGCCGGGGCCAGCTTTGATGTTTCTGCCCTCCTAGGGAGCAAGCCCGGCTGAAGGCCCTCCTGGTAGACCGGGACACGGAGGCCTGGCAACAGGATCCCGCCTTCTCAGGTCTGCAGAGGGTTGGGGGCGTTGATGTGTCCTTCGTGAAAGGGGACACTGTCACTGCCTGTGCTTCCCTGGTGGTGCTCAACTACCCCGAGCTCGAGGTAACCTGGGAGGGGCGCTGAGCCAGGGATCGCCTCAGCTAAGAGAACAGACCTGAAAGACAGGGAACAAACTCAGGGTAGAAGACAGCCTCTTCTCTGTAGAATTTCTTTCTTCATTTATCTGATCCTCGGTGCTGAGGATGGAACCAGGACTTTGCACATACTAGCCAAGCATTCCACTGCTGAGCTAAACCCATACCCCTCCTTTTGTAGAATTTTATTAACAGGTTGAGTTTTTAAAGGGAAAAAGAAAGCAAAAGTGGGAATTCTCTCTGTTCCCTCACCCATTTCGCCCTGCCTCTCTTGTTTCTGCCTCTTAAATCTTGCAGATTTCACTCCTTTGCCTGCCTCCTCTCATCTTTTCTGTATCTTCTGACATCACCCATCCTGTAGCAATGTTTTCCTGACTCTGTGCCTAAAGTGGTTCTCCTTGGTTTCTGCTAGGAGAGCAATTTTCTTAAAAAGCAAATGCGATTATATCACCAGGAGTCCTTTGAAAACATGTCAGGGCCCCTCCTGCGGTGTTGTGGTAGATAAAATTCACACTGGTTGACCTGACTTCATGATCTGCTCCCTGCTTAACTAACTCTGTAGGGTCAAACCTCAGCCGACCCTGCCCTCTAGAGGGCTTTGACTCTCTCAGACATGCCATGCTGTATTAGGCTGCATCGTCTTGCAGTCTGCCTCCATCCCGGTTCAGCTCTGACGCCTCCTGGGGCTCAGTTTACACAGTACTTCTTCAGAGAGCCCCTTCATCCCACAAGACCAGGAACTGCTCCTCCGCACCCTTGTCTTAGTCCATGTGAGCTACAGAGACAGCAGAAATTTATTTCTCAGGAGTCCAGAGACTAGAAGTCTAACTTCAGGATACAGCGTGACCAGGTCCAGGTTAGGACTCTTTCCAGCTGCAGACAGCTGCCTCCTCACCATGCCCTCATATGGTGATGTAATCATCTCCCAAAGGCACCTCCTCTTAACACCATCACTGTGCGACTTTGATCTTCATATGGATGGGGGGGGCAAACAGATCATAGCCAACCCCGAACTTCCTCTTTGTCACACAGGAATGGAGTGGAATTGGCCAATTGCCCCTACCAGAAGGTAGACTCCATGGTAGCAAGAACCAGGTCATCTTGCCCACCAGAGGTGGCCTCAGCACCTGGCTCAACATCTGGCAGACGCTCAGAGCCTTCCTCATCAAGTGGCGCACAATGTGTGAGCAGTGAGCCTGTGGTTTGTTTGCATTCCCCAGTTTGGGAAGCCTTGGCTGCACCCCAGCTTCAGCACTGCTCCTCTTCTTGCCCCCAAGGCATCAGCAACATCTTCCTGCTTCCATGGCTTCGTGCTTCACCCAGAAGGCCCCTTTTAGTCCCAGTTCAACACAGACATGTTGCTAGGATCCCACTGTGTGCTAGGATCCAGATCTGTGTGAGGAAGCCAAGGTCTCTGCCCTCACGGTCCCTGATCACTCTGTACAGCAGTGCAGTAAAAGCGCAGAGGCCAGCGCCAGACTGCTCCTGTTTGTGCTCCAGTGTGCCACTCCCCACAGCTCTTGGCCTCTTGGTTCGTTTTATCTCGGTTGGCGCAGATGATGGTACTAATGCCCAGTGCGCAAGTTATGTGTGGCAAGCAGGCAGCACAGGGTTCCTTCTCTGCAGCTCTCCCTGGCTGCAGTCTCAGTCACCCTCATGTGTGTCCCGGCCTCTGTTTACTCCACCTGCTGCTGTCCAGCTCTTGCCCACACACAATTACATGATTGATTTTTCTTTTCCTAGGTTTTTAATTTGAAAGTGTACAACCATGCTGAAAAATTGGGAAATAATACATGAAATGCATCCATACAGCCTATCTAGACTCAGCGGTTGCTGATTATGTCATGCTTTCTGTGTGCGTTTACTGAGTGCTTGAAAACACATCCTAGAGGTTGTGGTAGCTCGTCTCTGAGTACATGAGCAGTCCGCCCTGCATGTAACATCCTGTGTAACAGCAGGCGCATTGCCCATGAAAAATCACAATAATCCTGTAGCATTGCTCAAGCCTGGACGCTTGTCCTGGATAGTCACTCGTCCCCCTTACATATGTAAAAGCTGGTTTCACTTTGTTTTCTGATCTATAAATTTTAACATTGCGTTCTATTCAGTGCTTTGACAGGTATATTATGTTTATAGTGGGATTTTTTGTCCACTTTGTTGCCTGTTTTCTTTACTCTTTTTTTTTTCCCTCACTGTCATGTGTCTCAAAGTAACTTCTGTTCAGTTCAGTTTCCCAGTCCACAGTTGACTCTCTAATATGTGGGGTCAGATCGCCTTCTGTTTTTGGAGTGTTTCTCAGATTATAGTTTTCTGTTTTGTTTGAGGTTTTTTATTTTTCCCCCCGTCCTGGAGATTGAACCTAGGGCCTTTGCACTAAGCTACATCTGCAGCTTGTTTTGTTTTGTTTTGTTTTTTGAGTCAGTTTCTCCCGTAGGTTGCCTAGGTGGGGCTCAAACCTGTGGTCCTTCTGCCTCAGCTTCCCAGGGTGCTGGGATTACAACTGTGAGCCACCACCCCCAGTTTGGAGGATAGTTTTAAACACGGACCTGTTAGTTGGGTTCCACGGTTTTGCTTCTCCAGTCCTGTGGATGCTGGATTTTCTTTGCTGCATTCTTTTTCACTGTTTCTTTTAACCTCTTTCAGCATTTTGCTTTCTTTCTGTTGTTTGCTTCATTTCTCTCCTCAGTGGTGCTTGCTGAGCTGTCAGCCTGAATCATCCCCTTTGGTCATTTTGTAACTGAGCCCTGGTCTATGAGGCGACTTTGATCAGGACCCCATCTCACCTGCCCTCCTCCGCAGCCCTCTGCCCCGCCCAGCGTGCTGTCTGAGCTGCTCTGCAGCCCGTGCTTTCTTCCGCTCAGAAGCACACAGTGGTGTTTGTCAGTGTTTGCCCCTTATGCCGTGACCATAGGAAATCGGGGTGAGGATGGGTTTCCTGTTGATCTCCCCAGTTTGGGAGCTTGTGTGGAAGGGTTCTGATATGTTCAGCCACCATCACGCTGTGGGGACCCAGGCTCACTTAAATTCCGCATGTGTCCTTGTGAAGTCATCTTGTGTGAGGCTTCAGCAGTCTGACCTGCTGGGTTCCCCTGGTGTCATAGTCTCTTATCTGCCCAGAGTGGACCTGCCCCACTCCGGGTCACTGGCAGGTTTCATCAGTTTCCTGCTGACTTGTTGATTAAGATGTTGGGGCCAAGCTTGGGCCCTCTGTGCTAACACAGACGTAGGTGCATTAGTTTATTGGTCCAGCCTCAAGAAAGCAATGGAAGGGCCGGGAATTTAGCCCAGTGGCATAAGTGCCTGCCTTGCAAGTGCACAGTCCTGAGTTTGATCCCCGGTACAAAAAAAGAAAGAAAGAAAAGAAAAAAAATTACAATCCCTTTCTTGGGCTGGGGATTTAGCTCAGCGGTTTAAGTGCCTGCCTCACAAGCATGAAGTTGTGAGTTCAATCCCCAGCACAAAAAAAAAAGAAGAAGAAGAAAGAAAGCAATAGAAATTGTGATTTGGAGGCTATCACCAAGAGATTCAGGTGATTCAGTAACAGAGGTGCAGGCAGGAAGAGGGCTCTGGAGACTGATGAAAACCTACTGTTAGGACCCTCACTGCCTTCAGGTGCTCTAAGCAGAGCCCTCCGTGGCCAGTCAGATTTTCAAAGGCCACTTTCTTCCACTTCGTGGTCTGTCTTGCCTCTGACGGAGAAACCCTAAGAAAGTGGATGTGCTTTACAAGCTTTCGGAGCTTGGTGTGATCACACATGTCTGTAATCCCAGAACTCTGGAAGGCTGAGGCAGGAAAATTGGAAGTTTGAGCCCAGCCTAACTCCCTTAAATGAGACCCTATCTCAAAATAAAGAAAAAGGAGGCTGGGAATAAAGCTCTGGGCAAAGACCCTGGGTTTGATCCCTAGTACTGCAAAATAAAATCACATCACATCACTCTGGGTTGTCCCCAGCCGTTCCGGAAAACCCCTGACCATCTGTGGCCTGTGTCCTCCATGCCTCCTTGCATCTCATATAAGGTCTGTTGTCCTGGGCGCCACTTCCACTCTGCAGTCAGTTACAGCCTCAGGTTTTCTTTCCAAGCGCTTTCTGCCCTTTCTATCCAGCTCTTTCTGCCCTTCTCTCCTGAGTGACCTGAAATTCCTTCTCATGAAACCATTGCTTCCGCCTCTGAAGACCAACCTCCTTGGCTCATTTCTAGTCTCATACAGTGCTGCCTTGGGTCCTGGTGCTCTTCACACTAGCACTGTCCTGTGCTTTGTCTCGGAGCCTCAGCAGCCTGTACAGGGTCCGGTGAGGAGACCCAGGGTGGGGGAGGCTGGCTCCAACCTTCACCGGTCCCTGAGAGAACCCAGGTGGGCTGCATCTCACCTCACACCAGGTCACAAGTAAGCACCTTAGAAATGACATCAAGGTGAAACCCCCCACCCAGTGGCCCATAGCAGAAAAGAGGGTGATAGGGTGATGGGAGGAAGCACGGGCTGCCTGCTGACCCACACGGCTGGTGGCAGGTGGTGTACGAGGACAGCCGCATGATCAACCTGACAGCCCCCTACGTATCAGGCTTCCTGGCCTTCCGAGAGGTGCCCTTCCTAGTAGACGCGGTCCATCGGCTGCAAGAGAAGGAACCAAGCCTCATGCCCCAGGCAGGTGCCACGACCTTGGGCAAGAGAACCACTGGATTCCTGGGGGAGGGCAGTGCCTGCAGACCACCACCACCCTTAGCCTGAGAGGAACGGGATTTTCCAAAAGCTGCACCCCAGTGACAGTCCCCCCATCCCCTCCCCACCCCCATCCCACCCTTGCTTGCTGGGACAGCCAATTCAGCTGACTGTGACCTCCTGTGGCTCTAGGTCCTTCTTGTGGATGGAAATGGGGTGCTCCACCATCAAGGTAATCCTGCTCCCCAGACAGAGGGGGGAAAGACGGCAGACGGCATCTGCCATGCCCACCACCCCGAGCTCCATCACATCTCCTGTCTGGGCTGATGTTCACTGTCAAGATTCAGTGTCCCTCACTCAGAAAAGAGCTCTGCCTTCTCCACACCCACATCTTCCTGCTCCTTCCCCACCTAGAGGTGCCACCATCCACTGCTGACCTCACAGCTGTGAGAAGGCACAGGGCCCCCACTTAGAGTAGCCCCACCCCACTGCCCACCCTGCTCCCTGGAGCTCTGCCCCCCACCAGTGCCTTGGCCCAGGGAGGGGCTGGAGGTGATGGGCTGTTTTACCCTCGTCCAAACTGTGAGGGAAGCACTGGCCTCCTGGCAGTGGGTATGGTTGGGTCCGGCTCTCCTCAAGGGTGTGGCCCTAGAGCAGGAGTGAAATCGAGGGACACAGGATCTTGTCCCAGGTCAGCTTGGGCCTCCCAGTCTACTTCCCCAGCATCCTGCCAGTCTGTAGGCAGCAGGGTTCCCGTTCTACCCACCGCCTCAACTTGTTCTCTGCTCCCCGGCAGGCTTCGGAGTAGCCTGCCACCTTGGCGTCCTCACAGGGCTCCCCTGCATTGGGGTAGCCAAGAAACTCCTACAGGTGGATGGGCTGGAGAACAACGCTGTGCACAAGGAGAAGGTAAGGGGCCTATGGGCAGTGATGGCTGGGAGAGCCCGGGGTACCTGAGGAATTGGCTGCCTCCTAGGACCATGGTGGTGAGCTCACAGCACGTGTGCCCCAGCGGGCTGGCTGTTAACACTGAAAGCTCTGAAAGCTTTGTCATCACTGTCCTTGGGCATCTCTGCCCCACCTGCCTGGGTCCTGGTCTGAAGAGGGGAGACCTGTTTCTTTCTGGGAGCCCCTGGCCCTGAGTACTGCATCCTGGCAGCCCTTCAACCATCTGTACCACGCTTGCCTCACCTCTGTGCTGCGTGATTAGTCCTCCACCTCCTGGGGATAGGATGGGCTTCCATGTGCCTCTGTCCCCACCAGCTGCCTGGCTCCCCAAGAGTCCTGACAAAGCCCAGTCTCTAGGCCATGTCTGCAGGGCCTTCTGCCCCCTGGATGCCCTCTCTGGCCAAGGCCTTCCTGGAGCTCCCATCCATACCCTTCCTCACCATCTCCCTCCTCAGAGGTTCCTGGGACTGGCACTAGGGGTGTGATGTCCCATCCTTAGGGAACTGGTGGCATCCATGCTCTCCTAGTGGACAGCACATTCCAAGAGCAGAGATTGTGTGTCTCTCCTAGAGCGGTTAGTTGCTCGGTAACTGCTTGTTGAGTTGATGGGATCACCAACCGCTGGTTCAGCCCTGACCCACTCTGCCCACCTGAAAGAAACTTTATTGACTTGAATCAAATGTGCCCCGATTCCTCATAGGGGAGGAAGCATCAGTAAGGTAATAACTCTGCTCGAGGCTGCTGTCCAGGCCACCACCTGTGTGTCCGTGGCCCACGCCTCAGCTGGTCGGTGCTGTGGCCCTGGGCGAGCTGCTGCGCCTTCTCTGAGCCTTTGTCATCAGGATAGAGAGGATCCTGCAGGCAGTGCCCTCAACACAAACCCTGGTCATGCTGCCACCCAGTGTACTCAGTACAGTCTCAGGGGCGTGGCCTTGCTGGCATGGCCCCCACCTAAGACTGGCTTGCGACTAGATTTTAAAAATGAAGGGCTGGAGGGCCCAGGACATAGCTCAGCAGCACAGCGCCTGCCTGGCAAGCACGAGGCCCTGGTTCAAATCTTGGTACCAAAAAAAAAAGGGCTGGGAATTTAGCTTAGTGGCACAGGTGCCTGCCTGGCAAGCATGAGGTTGAGAGTTCTATCCCCAGTACAAAAAAAAGGAGGAGGAGGCAGTGAGAGGAAAGGGGGAGGAGGGAGGCGGAGGAGGCAGCTTTCAGCCCTGCAAGAAAAGACTGCTGGTTCCTGTTTTTGTTCTGTGCTGGGAATCAAAGCCAGGGCATTGCTCATGCTGGCAGGCATCTATCACTGAGCTTAGAGGACATTTCTTACAAGTTTCTTTTCCCCATTTTCCAGATTCGGCTCCTGCAGGCTGGGGGAGATACATTTCCTCTGATGGGCAGCTCTGGGACTGTCCTGGGAATGGTGAGTGGCTTGAGGCTCTGTCCTCACCGGGCTCCAGCTCAGAGAGGAAGGCAGCTGGGCAGAGGACCCCTGCACACGCCCGTGCACTCACATGTGTGCATACAAGGCCCACTCATCTCTCTGTGTCTCCCTGTCTCTGTCACCAGACAGGGAGGTAATATGACATGTGTTTGTGTTCTCCTCTGACCCCAGGGAAGCTGAGAGGACCTCAGCCACACTCATCCCACCCTGCCCAGGAGGGGCGGTAGGGAGGTACCTTGAGGCTGGAGCACCCCGCTTGCCACCTGAGATGTTGTCCAGCCTGCAGCCCCAGGCGGGTCCTGACCCCACAGCACTCTGACCTCACCTGTCCACAGGCCCTAAAGAGCCATGACCACGGCACCAAGCCCCTGTACATCTCTGTGGGCCACAAGATGAGCCTGGAGGCCGCTGTGCGCCTGATCCATCGCTGCTGCCGATTCCGGAGCCCAGAGCCCGTGCGCCAGGTGGTGGGACCGCCTGTGGGTGGGTGGCAAGTTGGGGAACTACACGAGCTCCTCTCTGCTCCTTGTCACTTGCTGCCCGTCAGCCCCAATGGAATCATGGAACAGCGATCTGAGGACAGGATGATCCTGGCCTGGGGACAGGTCCACAGGCTCCCCGCTGGAGAGCCAGTTGGCCTCCCCATACCCTGGAGGCAGAGGAGGGGTGCACAGGCCGCCTGGCCCCAGCCCACTGTGCCCTGCACTCAGGTGGCAGGGTGCCACAGTCATCATTCTGCTCCCCTGCCTAGAGGGCGTGGCCCCCACCCGGAGGCCCTTGCAGGAGTGCTGTGCTAAAGAAGGCTCACACTAGCCCCGAGAGCCCCAGCTGGTCTCCAGGGTGCAGCACTCAGGGCCCAGCTCAGTGGAGAAAGGGCACAGGCTGTAGGCGAGGGAGCTAGAACTGAGTTCATGGGGCCCAGGACCATTTCCTGTGCTCAGCTGTGAGGAAAGCCCCCAGTCACCTGCTGGTGTGTGTCCCAGGGTGGCAATAGGCTGGGGATCCAGGAGAAGCCATCCCCAGAAGAGGAGCAAAGGGTAGTCCAGATTGGAACAGCGTTCAGGAGGCTTTGGATAGGGAGAACTTGGTGTGCTTGAGACACTCCGCCCCGGCAGGAGGCCTGGGATGGGTAGGAGTTAGTTTGTGGCTCAAGCCTCACTCAGGGACAGGGCACTGTGTGCCACAGAAGCAGCTGGGTCTTTGGGAGTTGCATCCCAGCCAGGAGCCCTCTGGGCGTGCTGAGCACTGGGGACAGAGCCCCAAGTTTCCCTATTACCTGCCTTTTCCGTGGCCCGCTTTGGCCCCACAGCCACTCCCAGAAGGCCACCACCTAGATTCAGCTGAAAAAGCTACCCCCAGCCCCAGCTGCAGTCCCAGGGGAAAGGCCAGGCCTAGTGTCCCTAGACTGACGGATAGCCCCCACCACCTCCATCTTCCTCCCTGCCCCTGCAGGCATGCAGAGTGGCCTCCAGGTGGCGGCAGCAGCCCATACGCCAGTGCAGTGCTCCCAGCAGTGGGGTGGCAGTGCCCAGAGCTGGCTGCTGAGCAGTTTACAGGCACCCAGCAGCGGCCCCCACAGTCTCCTCCTCCCCATCCAGGGTGTTCATGGGCCCATGGCCCCCCCGGCCTATGAGTTGTGCCCCCAGCCCCAGGAGGCCTTTCTTCCATCACTTGCCTAGGGTCTCATGAGAGGAGGCCCAGGAACTCTGGGTTGCACTGTCCTAAACCTTCGGGCCTCTGGTCCCCCGACCTTACGGGTGAGGGGCCAGCTGCCCGAGCACCCAGAAGTGGGGTGAGTCCTATGTCTGGTGCTGAAGAAGAGCCTGCCGAATCCTGCCCAAACCATGGAAACCCCAGCTGGCTTGAGATGCGGGCTGCCTGGAGCCCACTTCTGTCTGCTGAGGGGGAGGGCAGCACTGGCAGCTTGGTCCACTTTCATCCTAGGCCCCCTCGCCTCAGCACTGACCCTCCCTGCTGCATATCCAGAAGTTCCTGAGAGGGGAGCTGGGGCTAAGGGCTGTGCCCTCTCACAGTGTGGCATCTGGGGCCTCCCAGTGACAAGTGCTGCTGCACTCCCTGTGCCAGGTGCAAGCTCCCCTGCAGGCTGGGCTCTGCCCCCCGCGACCCCTCTGCCTCCCCGCCCACAGCCTGTGAGCTGCAGCAGAAGCCACCTGGGGATTAGCTGTTGTTGTCAATGTGTCACAAAGCCCGAAGCTAAGCTAAACCCATCTGAGCTGGGATCAGGGGGCTTCCTGAGGCCAGGCTGTCTGGGGGTGTCCCACTCAGTGTGACCCCATTCTGTGTCCTCCATGGTATCTGTCAAAGTCCCCATCTGTGACCCTTGAGCCCTTTTTTCTCAGTAATTTTGCGAGACTTTGGGAGACAGGCAGCGGTCACGGCTGACACTAACCAGAGAGACAGAAAGGGACCCCAGAGTGAGGGCAGACTGGCTAGCTTGAGTCCCCCCACTCAGAACAGAACTCCCTGGAAGGAGGAGCTGTGAGCACAAGGGAAGCTGAGTAGCCCGGCCACCCCCAGCCTCAGCGGCAGGTCTGCAACCTCTGAGGTGGTGGCACCCTGTCAGCCACACGTGGATGGGGCTGTGGGAGCTAAGGGGACCCGAGCAGGCTTCCCGTGAAGGGTGCGAAGGCATTTCCCTGTCTGTTCCGCAGCCAGCCGAGGGCCCACCGCTGCTCACCTGCACTGTCTGTTCCTCCAGGCTGACATCCGCTCTCGAGAGTATATTCGCAGGACTCTGGGACACTCCGGGCCACCTGCACCAGAGCTGGAGAGGTGAGTGCCAGGGGCCTTTAGGATGCCCATAGGCACCCTCTTCCTGCTTGCAGTGTTGGGGCTCAGGCTATATGAGCCTGATGGGGCAGGGCCAGGCCTGGCTAGGAGAAGTCCCTGAGGGTCAAGCCTGGTGGGAGCTCTCCAGAAACAGCACCCTACAGCCATTGGTTTCTGAGCCCCAGCTCCCAACAGGACTGCCACACACACTCTGAGCCTGTTTCTTTCTCTGCAAGGTAGGCAGAGTAACTTTCCCTCCAGCTTCTGAGGTAGAGTGAGACAGCCTGGCAGATAGCCTCAGCTGACCATGCAGGGCCGGAACCAGCTAGCCTGCGGTGGCCTTGCCCAGAGTAGCTGCCCTGACCCTGCTTCTCGAGGAGGACCATGAAACCTGGAGCATTGGCAGGTGGCAGAGCAGGGTGCTGTGTGTGGCGTGGACTCCCAGACCTGCCTCCTGGGCGCTTCACCCCCCAAGTTCCTGCCAAGGAGTGAATCATCAAGGGCTGCGTCTCCCCCACTGCTTTCCCTGGCAGCCAGCTGCTGTTCCCGGGCCTGGATAGGCTGCTCTGAAACTGAGGGAAAGGGCACTGGAAACCCCCACTTCACAGCTGGACCTGCCAGCCTGGTCAAGGTGGAACTGTCCAGCTGTCTATCAAGTCCTGCCCAGCTTGCTAACCCACGGTTGTCAACAGCTTCTTCAGGGGCTCTTGGCTCCAGAACCCCTTTTGAGGCTGCGCCTTTCTCCATGTTGTTGCAGGAGCCAGAAGGGACCAGGGTCAAAGGCACACCCCAAAGGAGGCTCCGCAGAGCCAGCAGGAGGGGGCAGGCACACCGAGGACCCCAGCAGAAGCCTGCGACAGACCCGGAAACTACACAGCCATGCTGCTGGGAGCAGCAGGGCAAGACCTGGCAGTCACCGGGAGCTGAGCACCATGAAGACACCAACTGCTGGCCTCCCACTGCAGCCTCAGGACAGTAACCACCCCGAGGAAAGGCCTCTAGGGACTCTGGGAACCTCGCCGGGCGGAAATGCTGACCAGAGCGCCCAGCAGGACACTGCTGGGGCCGTTGGCTGCCCTGCCTTCTCCAGCATTCGGTGATCTGGGTGGTCACTGCCCCAGAAGGGCAGCTGTCCCCAAGGTGAGTGCCAGGCCAGAATATTATGAGATCATTCTCCCCAAGCACACAGAGAGGATTTGGAGTTCAGGTGTCCAGCAGGCCAGAGACTGACGGCCTGGGCAGGTGCCCACGGCTTCTCCCGTGCCATCCACACCTCGGAACACGCACTGTTTTCTGCTGCCTTGGTGCTTTCAGGCTTCCACTTAAACCACGCCCTACCTGCCAAAGCAAGCCACGGCTGTGAGGGCTCACGCTGCATGGCATGTGTTCTTGCCCAGACCTGCCCGTCCTCTGGCCTGCCTGCTGGGGGTAGGGCCCAGGGGAGGCCCAGAGCCCACTAGCTGTGTGCCCCCAGTTCTGCCTCCTTGCCTCAAAACCATCCTCACAGTGGCGGGCAGCCCTGTCCCAGTCCAGCAGGCTGCCTCCTCCCCGAGTGCGCTCATGAGGCAGCTGGGGCCCAGGACACAGAGGGGAGCCTGACCCCCCAGGTTCCCAGAGCAGGGATGACAGGCGGCAGGTAGGTCCGGGTTCCCTAGTTCTGGGTCAGAATGGAGAGGAGAGGAAAGGAGGGTCGCAGAGATGAAAGTGGCTATGTGCTGGGTGTGCCAGGCTCCTCTGGGCAGCAGGGACCTCACACACATATGCTGGCATCCAGCCCATCCAGAGGAGACAGCTTCCAGGGTCCCCGCCCGGGCCCCAGGATCCCCCTGAGGTGGAACACTCTGCCCCTGCCCAGAACCTGTCTTCTCACAGGGATTCCCTCTGCCTGCCTCCCTGGGGTTTACCCAGGACACGGAGAATGGGGTGCCCCAGTGTTGGGGTCTCAGGGCATGGCTGGGCCCACACTGACTTCAGCACACTCCTGGGGCTCCCTGCATCCCTGCTGAACCCAGGACAGAGGGCTCACAGCTGCCCCTACCGTCTGCCCTCCCAAGCCTCAGAGGACCAATGGCTGCTCAGAAACACAGGGCTGAGGCTCAGCAGAGCTGATGGGTCCACCCATCTCCCTGGAGCTTTGGTGAAGTTCGTGGCAGGTGGGGATAATGCCTGTCCTTCCTCCTTGTGAGGTCCCATGAGGTGACATCCATAAGGGGCTTAGCATGAAGCCTGGCTCATGGTGGTCCCTGGGTGGAGAGAAGCCGCTAGTTTGAAAAAACGGGACCCACAGAGACCAGGCCTGATGGCCATGCTAACTGGATAAGAAACCAGGTCAGAGTTCTCTCCCACCACCCAGCTACAGGTGGGGCAGCCCTGGCTTCAGCTCCCTCGGGCTGGGCAGGTTGGAGCGGCCTCCTGGGGCAGTGGCCTGTGCTCCCCGTCAGGAGCCCCCAGTTCCATCAGGAGGCTCAGAAGTGGTGGCCCCATGCTGACCAGCACACTGTAGACCCCACACAGAGAAGCTTCAAGGGGGCACAGGCAGAGGTGGCCACACCCCCTCTATGGGGCCTGGGTCTTCACATGGGGCACAGCCAGCACCCACAGCAGGTCTGCCCAGCACACACGCACACAGTGAGGGGCCGCCAGAGCCCCAGGGAAGTATAGATAAATTGCGGTGCCGGGAGTTGGAGCCCAGTGCCTGTGCACATGGGGCTAGCACCCTGCCCCTGAGTCTCCCCTGCCCTGCAGACAGCTCTCATGTGCCTAACTTTTGTTTTCAGATTAAATTCACTGTTCCAGCCTTTTTGGAGTGTACAGTCCTGGGCTTTTCCTAGCCAAGCACTTCGATGTGGCCCCAGCTCCTTGGCTAAGATGCAAGAGTCACTTGAGCCCCAGAGATAAGGCCAGCCTGGACTACGTGGTGAGACCCTGTCTGCAGAGCAAAAGTAAGAACATCCACAGTCTGTCTCCATCTCTACGGTCTAGTTCCAGAACATTCTCAGTCCCTAAAGGGAAACCCCGTCTGTCAGCAGCCACCCGCATCCAGAACCTGGCAGCCACTGATCACTTCCTGCCTCTGGACGTGCACACTGCAGCCTGACCCCCTTCGTGTCCGGTCTCCCACACTTCCAAGGTTCATCCGTGTTGTACTGTGTGTCACTACAGTGCGTCCCTGACTTACAGACAGTGGAGCTGGGAACTCCACGGGGGAAGTATAAGGCGCCCGTGGTCCTGAGTGGATCCAGCCTCACCAGCGTTCTCCCAGAGTGGGACTTGTTCGTGAGCGGGGGCCTTGCTCTGCTTCACTCTTTGTGACTAAATCTCTGCTGCCAGGACCTGCCTCACTTAATGAGTGCAGCCCGTGAGCCTTAGAGGGGCTAATGAGTTTAGCTTGAGGAGTGATGGGGGTGGCGCGGGAACCACAGCACTGGGGGGATGGAAGCATTGGGCCACAAGCCCCTGACCCCACTGCTAATGGCCGCCCTAGTATCAGGTCAGCAGGATGCAGTGAGAGGGCATCTTTTCAGCTCTGAGACCCCGGTGTTTCCCTCAGTGGTAGGCAGTGACAACAGTCCAGAGCCAGCCAGGCCCTTCCCCACCTGCCAAGGGGGGCTGGGCAGAGCCCTGGAAGGAGGGTACGAAGGTCTGGGGTGCACAGACAGAGAGGCACGTGGACAGGCCAGGGTTCCCTGGGGACAGTAAAGTGTGAGGCGTCACTGCTAGGGCAGAGGGGCCCTTTAGGGGACCCTAAGTACAGTGGCGTCTCAGCCACTTCCCACAGAACTTTAAAAATAGAGCCTCGGTGAGGGCCATCAGCAGACCACAGCTCACTGGCGCTAGTAATATTCTTGAACTTCTTAATAATTCAGTGGGCTCCAAATAGATTTTCCCGTTCACCTGCTGCTCCAGTCCCCCTCCCAGTTTCCCCCTCCTGCCTGCAGCTGGGAGCACAGGCTTTCAGGAGGTGGTTTGGCCTGGTGCTGGGTTGTACCCAAGTCCCTCAGGGACCCCCACCTAGGAACCCCTGCTTGTCTGCCTGCCCTCTCCTGCAGCCATCAGGAAGGGGGCTGCCCCAGGACCGCACTCTGATCAAGGCAGTGGCTGGGGATTTAGATCAGCACCTGCCTGGCAAGCGAAAGGTCACGAGTTCCATCCCTGCTACAAAAAAATTTTTTTAAATTAAATTAATTTTTTAAAAAAATCTGATCAAGGAAGGCAGTGCCAGGAAGGGCCAGCCGTGTGCCCACTGCGGGCTGAGTGTACCTGG
The DNA here is from genome assembly GCA_004027295.1 of Dolichotis patagonum. Classification (NCBI taxonomy): domain Eukaryota; kingdom Metazoa; phylum Chordata; class Mammalia; order Rodentia; family Caviidae; genus Dolichotis; species Dolichotis patagonum. Next base: position 15,633 of record PVJX010022083.1, on the reverse strand, counting down.
ACAGGTCACTTCACAGCTGTGCCTCTCTCTTGGTGGATGTGGGGTCGGCATCTCCAGAAGGAGCTGTGTATTTGGGGCAGGTGGGGTGGAGGCAAGCTAGGAGGGGGACAAGGCCTGAGATGGACAGGAGGATGGGAAGACCTGGGATTGGCAGAGGGAAGGAGAAACAAGATTGTGGAGGGATGGCACCCTGCCTTCCCGGGGCAGCTCGGATAGTCTGAGTTGTACTTTCAGTTACCTCAGTTTCATCTGTCTGTTTTTCTAACCGAAGTCATAAATGTGCATCGCTGGAGAATCAAACAGGTCTACGAGGCTTGCAGTGGAAACACAGCACCTCCCTCCCTCTCACCCCTTCCTGACCCCCCCTCCTCACAGGCTACCTTTTCTGCCGTTGTGGCCGATTCTGCTGGTATTTATTTCTAAATAGTGTGCTAATGTTTCTGCTGTTCTTCAGATTTAGAAATTACACACTGGCTTCCTGCTTTGAGGACTGAAAACTTGTTCTCTAACAGCAGCCCACACATAGGTGTGCACACACACGTGTGTATGCTCACACTCACATCTCTCATTCCAGGGACTCGGCAGCCAGCATGAGTGTGATAATTCCCTCCCATACACACGTCACAGCAGAGCACTGGGCTGCGATTGCTCTTCTTAGACAACCTCGTCCGTCCTGGACTTAATGATTGCCTCGGCTGTGTGGAGGGCCTGTTTATTTTCTGTGCACCCATTACTTATTTATCCCTGAGCCGCGCAGTGGAGTGAAGCGGAATATAAATCTTCCTGTGGTGTGTTGAAAACATCAGGGCATCAGTGAGTTTGTGTTTTCCTGGAGCCTGTGTTGGTGGCCTTGGAGGTGGCCCCAGAAGAGCAACCATGTGGCACTGGCAGTGGTGTCCGTGTGACCAGCAGAGGTGGCAGGAGCAGTGCTGTGTCACTCCCAAGTCCAGGTCAAGGAACACCGTGTGGCTTCACCTTGGTGGCATTCTCTCTCCCTTTTTCTTTTTCGCTTGTTGAGAGAGAGAGAGAGAGAGAGAGAGAGAGAGTGTGTGTGTGTGTGTGTGTGTGTGTGTTACTGGGATGTGAACACAGGGCCTCATGCTAAGCTACTATCCCCAGCCCTTTTTTTTTTTTGAGACAGGGTCTCATTAAATCACCAAGTTGCCCAGGCTGGGTTTGAAGTCACCATCCTCCTGTCTCAGCCTCCCAGAGTGCTGGGATCACAGGTGTGCACCACCACACCTGGCTTCATTTTGACCCAGGTCAGCTGCAGGTCATCAGCGGCCTTGTGAAGAGGTTGGCCTTGATGACAAGCAGACATCCTGCCCCTAACCAGGCGAGGGTGCCATTTTAGAAGTGGCGGCTCCAGCCCTGGTCAGATGCGAGATAACTGTGGTCCTGGATATCGTCTCCCCCTCCCACTCCCATCTCTCAGTACTGGGGGTGAACCCAGGGATTGCAGGGCTACATCTCCAGCCCTTTTAATTTTATTTTGAGGCTAAGGTGCCCAAGCTGGCCTTCAACTTGGAATCCTCCTGCCTCAGCCCCTCCCAAGGGCTGGGATCACAGGCTTGCACAACCATTGACTGCAGCCTCCTGAGACCCTGACCCCCGAATAATCTGCTTCCAGATTTGTAACCCTCAGAAACTTCATGAGAATAAATCTTTGTCCTGGGGTAGTTGGTGGACAGAGCCCTCCTTCCGCCTCCATCCACGGGCCCTGGCGGGCCCACACCCACTGCACTGTCCACCACCAGGACTTCAGCCAGTCTGGGGCCACCCTGCCTCCTACTCCTCCCTCAAGCTCCTTCCTTCCTGCATCCCGAGTCCTCCGCTTTGGATGCTGCCCATTTTAAGGCCGTGTGAGAAGCAGAGATAAGACTGAGCCCACACTGCCCTCCCTCGGAAGCTGGTGTCCAGCAATGATCTTGAATGGGAAGATCTGGGAATGGCTTTGGGCATCTGTCAACAGCTTCAGGGTCAATTCTGAGGCCACCTGCTGCCCCACTGCCTGGAGAGCCTGCTGTCCCCTGCCCTGGGCCCACAGAGGCCAAGGTGGCCTTGCGAGCTTTCTCTTACTGCGACAACACGCCTGAGAGAGTCACCTTAAACAGAGGACAGGTTTCTTTCGGTTCCCTGTTGGAGGAGCTTCAGTCCTCGGCTGCCTGGCCCTGCTGCTCCCAGCCTGGGGTGCGGAGCTGGGCTGCTAACCTCACGACCATCAGGAAGCAAGAGCGTGGGAGTCCAGGCTCCCACAGTAGCCTTCGGGGGCACAGCTCAGGGACCTGAAGCCCCTCCCAAGGAGTCACCTCCTAAAGGTCCCACGACCTCCCGTGGTGCTCAGGCTGGAGACCAGATCCACAGGCTGGCACCACCGCCACTGTCCTCGGTGCTGAAGCCAAAGTTGGCCCTGGGGACCCCTTCCCCATTCGATGCTCTGCTTCCTTCCTGGCAAAGGCAGGAGGGGTGGCACCTTCAGGAGCACCTGCTGCAGGCCAGGTCTCCTCCTTGAAGGCTCTCTGGAGGAGCATCGAGGAGGTGTGTGAGCCACCGCCCCGTCCCTCAGCAGGACTGCGGGCCACCTGACGAGATGCATTGGAAACAAAAGGGGTGCAGGTGGCTCACCCCAGGGCAGGGTGGCCCTCTGTGTCCTGGCTGCTCTGGGGGCTGGACCCTCTGACCACCTGCTCCGCCCTCACAGGCCTCAGTGGCGGCGGCAGCTCTGACTCATGGCCTCCCCCATCCAGTGATCTTTCTGTCTCGAAGGCTCCAGGGGTGCCTCCGCTAGGTCCTGAGCCTTCCCTGTGCACCCTGCTCTGGCCTCAACAAGGTGGGGGAAATCAAAAGCCAGAGCCAGGGCTGGAATCAGCCTCAGTAACGTGGTGGGGAGGTTGACTTCTCAGCGGGAAATCAAAGCACTACTGCCCAGGTGGTTATGCCTCAGTGAAGAGACGAAGGCTGGGGTTCTGCAGGAGGGGCAGAGGCTTTGGGGTCCCATGAAGCTTCATCCCCAAGGCCCTAGGAAGGTATTCTCTCCACCTACCCGCACTCCATGCAGTCCCCCAGTAATTCTCTCCCAAACCCAGCAGGGAACGGTGTGATTAAGACTCCATTATTAACTTGCCAATCTTATTTCTGGGGCACAGATGCTAACGGCTTAGGGGACCCACTTGGCATATAACGAGGTCTCCATGACAAATTACTTGGGTATCAATTAACTATCTGGGGAAATGTCAGGCAGGATCCGTCCTGCTGGCAGGGAGAGGGAGCCAATTAACCTGGAGTGGTCAGTCCGATCCAGATTCGGCCTCCAGCAGAGCCGGGAGTGAGGGAAAGGCCTGGGGGGCCTAGAGCAAGACAGGCTTCCCCCAGAGCCACTGCTGCTTTCCCCGCCAGGAGCCTCAGCGCCCAGTCCTGGCCCTGTGGCTCTCTGTCCGCTCATTCTCTCCAGTCACCTGCCTGACACAGACGGGGACAGGGCCACAAGACATCTGTGCAGCCAGGTGTCTGTGTCCTGGTTCGAGTGGTTCTGCAGGAGCCAAAGGTCCTTGAGGGAGGGGGCAGGACAGGCAGGAGCACATCACATTGCCAGGAGGCAAGGGCGCAGCCGGGCACTGCTAGGCCCAGGGATGGGCATGGAGCCGTGGGTGGCACCCAGGGACCCCAAGCAGCACCCGGCCCTGCACTGCTGAGCTGTAAGACTTTGGACAGCCTCTGAAACCCTGTCGTCTGTAACATGGGGTCGAGCAGCACAGGCTCCTACGGCCACTGTGAGAATGAGCAGTGGCCTGCGGCAGCTGCTGCTGAATTTGGTCCCTGTGCCCTCGTGCCCAGGTGCAGGTGTGGCCCCCACCAGCTGGGGGAGGCCCGGATGGAACACACCTAGGGCAGAGTCCAGAGGCGCACATACGTCCTGGAGAGGCTCAGCTGGTCAGCTGGCACTTAGGTGGCAACGACAGAGGGCAAGCCCTGACCTCTCAAGGCCATTGACCTCAGAGCCTGTGTGGGTCTTTTGTGGTTTCAGAAAAGGCTCTCTGGATGCCTGGGCAGTGTCCCGCCCTGGGGACCATACCCTGTCCCTTCCCCCATGGCTTTGCTCATGGGCCCCCCCACCCCTGCAGTAGATGCCCCACCCTACTACCAGCCAGTGATTGGCAGTTGCCACTTCCCAGCCCCCAGCCACGTGCCTATTCATGACACTGACATATGGCACCTCTGCGGGGGGTCGGGGGAGCTGCCAGTCGGCAGTGCAGCACGTCCCCATCTGAGCCCTGCGAAGCAAACAAAGGCAAGATGCGCAGAGCAGAGGCGGGCTGGAGGGGAGTGTGTGTGTGTGTGTGTGTGTGTGTGTGCGCGTGTGTGCGCGCGTGCGCGCGCGCACATGCGCGCGCAGTCGCTGGGAGGAGGGAGGCTATGGGGTTTGAGAGCTGGTCCGCGTTCTCTCAGGCTTCTGGGGTTCAGCAGACAGGGTCCTCGGCATCCGGCTGTCTGTCCTTCGCCCCAGATTTCAGCTGGCTCAAAGACCCTCCCACCCTCTCTTGCCTCTTGCACTGAACACCAGGAGGCCCCTCAGACCCACGAGTGGGTCCTAGCAATGTTGAACTCTCTGCAGCCAGGACATTCAGCCTAATGTCAGACCACATCCCCAGGCTCTGAGCTCAGCCAGCACGTGGAATTTACTGGGGATGGTGGGCCCCGTATCGGTGTGGGGCTGCCACAGCCCACCACTGCTTTCCTCTCAGACCCTGGCCCAGGCTGGGTACCCACAGCCACCAAGCCTGCTCCTGGGGCGGCAGAGGCCAGAGCTAAGCAAAGACCTGCTCTGGGGTCCTTGGAAGGCCCCATCTCCTGACCCAGGGCTGAAAGCTGCTGCTATGGAAACCAGGCCTCTTCAATACCTGGTCATGCACATCCTGGAGGTGGGTCAGGAGCAGTGGCCTGCTGTCCCCAGATGTGGCAGGACAGGTGGGAGACGAGAAGGGCCGAGGGGCGTGTCCTGAGTGTGAAAGGCCAAGCTTGCCGCAGGCTGCCAAGGGAGACACCCTACCTGGGGGCCACCTCTCTGCTGGCCTCCACATGCAGTATGACCCTGTGGGATGTCTGAGAGGCCACCAGCCCCCTCCTTGGGCAGAGGTGTTGCTGGCTGAGGGCGAAGCTCCCCTACACTGTGGGCCTGTCCCAGGCCATCTACTCTCCCACGCCAGCGGAGTACGAGGAGAGGGTACTGCACTGACTCCAGCCCTGCCGTCACCCCATCCCTGGCTCTGGCGGGCCGTCTGGGTGACCCGGCCCAGCTGACCTTGCCTTGGATGTGGCAGCACAGCGCCCTGCGAGCTGCAGCCCTGCTGGGGTTGGCGCACTCACTCGGCTGCAGGCCTGGGCCGGCCGTACTTCAGGCACCGCTGTGCATGGAGGCATCTGCTGCTCCGTCTCGGGGCAGATGGCTGCCAGTGAGCTAAGTGTGTGCGGGGGAAGGGGTGCCATAGGAACCCCTTCCTGCAGGGAGCGCGGGGGCGGGAGAGGCAGGCACCAAAGCCAGCAGGGACTGCACAGGGTGGGGGGTGGATCACGTGGCTCTGGGGTTGGGGTGAGGCCCAAGGAACCACTTCTTGGGGCTGAGGGAGCCTGGGTCACCTTGAAGGGGATGCAGCGAATGGAGGCACAGATCAAGGCTGGCATGCCTGGCATAGCCAGCCACGTGGCCTTGGGCGAGACCCTTTTCTCTCAGGTCCCCAGGTCCTGAAGGAAAGTTTGGACATCTTTGGGTGCCTTGAGCCCTGGCTTCTCAGCCTGGGGGCACCCTCAGTACACAGATGCCTGCCATCTGCAGAGGCCTCCTGCCAGGGGCTGGTGCTGGAGACCAGTAGCACACCGTGCCAGGCCCATCCCAGGGCACGTGAGCAGTGCCTCCAACCCTGGCTCTGAGGTCACAGCTCCTGGAGAGACGGGTGGTGCTGGTGCCAGCTAAGGTCACTCTGCAGAGCAGGGTTCCTCGCCAGCTTTCCATAGTGCCCTGGAGCGCAGCAGAACGGGGAGGGGCTTGCCAGGCCACTGGACTAGACTGTGGGGAGGTTGCTGGCTGAGGCAGGAGACCTGTCCTGCCTTGGCTGACCCCAAAGCCCAGCCCACTGGACCCAGAATCTCTCAGGGACACAGGGACCCATGGAAGGAAGAGATACAGAGTCATCAAGGAAACACCCACAGGGACCAGTGGCCTCCGAAGCCCACTGATGGGCATGGGGAGGCCCCAAGGGATTGCTCAGTCGTGGCACAGCTCTCCTGTGACAGCCCTTGTCCTATGAGACTGAAAGGAGGCTACACTGCTCTGTGTGTGCCCTGGTCAGCTCCGGGCAGCCTGCAGCGTGTCTACCTGGAACACCCAGCTAAAAGGGCCCGTGACCCCCGGAGAGGCTGCCTGATACCTCCAGCTGTCCAGGAGAGCATGGCAGGTGGCCCCTCTGTTCCTCTTCTGCCCCTCCAGTCCTACAGAGCCCCACCCCCACCCAAGTCTATTAGCCAGCTGCCTGCACCACCGATGTGACTCAGCCTGCCGCTCCTCAGCCTCGCCACCCTTGGCTGGTGGTTACCTTTTTTTTTCTCTCCGATTTCCCATTTCCAAAGTGGGACACTGTCGCTGAATTGCGGCAGGTGACTCCTGAAGCTCTGGCCTCTGCCCAGAGTGGTTGCACTTGTACCAGTCACAAGAGCCATCAACCAGACACTGGGCATAGCACCCTTGGCCTCTGGCCCTGGGCAGACACTGTCACCTCAAGGGCAGACACGGTCCACACCCCAGTCCAGCGGACCTGGGCATGGCACTAGGATGCCTTTCCAAAGTCACCCTCTCAAGGCCCCAGCATATCCTTGACATTGTAGACTGAGCACAGAGAGGTCCAAAGCCCTCTGGGGAGGGCAGAATCCAGAGTTCCCTTTCCTTCAAACACACCCTGATGTTAAATATCTGGAGGTGAGCCATATATGACAGCACATGCCTGTGTTCCCAGCTTCTCAGGAGGCTGAGACAGGAGGGTCGCAATTTAGCAAGCATGTTCTCGCAAACATGTTTTATGAAAGATGGGAAAGGATGGAGATGTAGGTCAGTGACAATTGTGAGGCCTTTGGTTCACTCACAAGATGAGAAAAGAGGATAGGGAGATTTGAGGCCAACACTCCTGGGGAACCCATAAGAAGATAGGCAAAGGTGGGTGTGATGGTCCACAGGGCAAAGATGCCAAGGATTGCAGCCTCTGGCAGCTGGAGAGAAGCCTGTTTCAGATTCTGAAGGATCCAGTTCTACCAGGGCCTTTTTTTTTTCTGGTCACCAGAGCTGTGAGAGAATAAACTTCTGTGATTTGAGGCAGGCAATTAGTGTGACCTGTTAAAACGGCCCCAGGAAGTTTACAGCTTCCTTCCCTTCCCTTATCCCAGTTTAGGCCTGGAGGCTCAGCCTGCAGAGCAGAGGGCAGAATTCCAGGGAGGCAGAGGCAGAAGGACACAGTTTTGAGGGTCCTCAGAGCCTGAGGCTGTACCCTCCTGGGGCCACAGCTCCTCCCCATTACCACCTCAGCCCCAGTACCTCTTACCTCAGGCCTCATGAGTGTATGTCCCCACCTGTGTCCTCAGGGCATGGCTGGTCTTCCTGCCCTCCTGACCTGTAGTGGTCATAAATGCCTCCCACTTTGCATCAGAGCCCAGCCAGGCACAGTCCTTGAGCCCAGAGGCTGCTGAGGATTTTTGTTAGAAAAATCCTTCATGAACCAAAGTGGTGCCAAGCAGCTGATACCTGGAGGCCACCGTTTCCAAGCAGGATGGAACCCTGGCTCCCTGCCTCCCTTGCAGCTAGGTACAGGCAACTGACCTGGCTCTGCTGCTCAGTGCCCAACACCAGGACTCAGCTCCTGGTGCTCTATCAAAGACGTAGCCAAGGGCCTTGGCCTTGACAACATACGTGGGCCTCTGGGTCCCTGCCTAGTGGTGGAGGCTGTGTGTTAGAGGTGTGACTCTAGCCATGTGGCCACCAAGACCCTCTCTGCAAGACAAGGAATGTCCCTCAGGGTGTGTGTCTTGGGACAAGCTCCTGGGGGCCCTTCCCCTCTTAATCTGGCAGGGCAGAAAGACTGTGGGAGCATAGCTGGCCAGAAGATCTGGGGTCAGCCTGGGCTGGACACACCCTGGGTCACGAAAATCTGGCCTCAAACTCCCCAGCTGAAGGGGCCTCCGCTTCTTCCTGCTGCCTCCCTTGCTCCTCACTCCCCCTGCTGGGTCCCCTGGGCCTTCCTCTGTCCACCCTCCTCTCTGCTACCCCCTTCATGGAAATGAAGTCATCTAGAAAAATAATCCAAAAATAAAACGGAAAAAAACCTAAGAAAACAGGATTTTCCCCCCTTCAAACATTTGGTGAGACACCTCCCACACAGATGAGTGTCCACCGGGGCCCATTTTGGTCCAAGGGAGACTGAGTCTTGGCTCCCCAGGGCCCACCATGGGGTTCTGCCAGGGCTTCCCTTCTACAGCCTGCAAGGGTCAGTGCCCCCCAGGAGCCCACGCACCCAGGAGCCTGAGCACTGACTGATGCCCACCGCAGACGGACCACCCAGTCCAGAGGAAGCTGGGGTGGGTGCAGGGCCTGACGTGCACCAGGCCACGGATGGCCTTCACTCTAAGTGGGTCCTGCCTAGTGTCTCTCCCCTCTTCCCAACAGCCCACGCCCTGCCGCAGAGTTCTCGTTTGTTTATTTATAATTTATACTCAGCCTGCTTCCAAGAACACTGGGAGCCATTTGCTGAAAAGTGGCTTCCTGGAGCTCAGCTCTGCTCCTACCAGCCTTGGGCACAAAGCCCATCACCCTCCCCCAGCTCTCCTGGTGCAGACCTCTCACCCTGGCTTCCAGAGCCCCCTGGAGTGGACCCCTAAAAGCAGTCTTCCCTGCCCTCCATGGACCCTGCCTTGTGGTCCAGCTTGCTCAGAAGACCCCCAAAACGTAGAATGCCTTCTTCTCTCCTGCGATGGACCCTGCCTGGATCCTCCTCTGGCCCCTGGATAGGAAGGGCCCCTTGGCACCTTTTTTCCACCCTCCTTTCTGCTCTGCATCGCTTAGCTGGTGCAGGCTGCTGCTTCCTGCCCCCACCCTGTAGGACAGTGACAACATTGTCGATGACAGTGACAGTGGAGATATTTGGGGCTCCCCTTGTGCTGGATTGGCACTGCCATGCAGGAGGGAAGGGCCTGTGGGGGACTTGGGCAGAAGGGAGGCCAAGAGAAGAGCCACTGTACAACCTCCCCTGACCCCCCACGCAGTCAGGGCCGTGAGTTGGCGCCGAGGGTGCTGTTTTCACACGTGCTTCTTCAGGACCAGGAAGGGTGGGAACCCAGCACAGCAAGGACACATCTGGGCATTTGGCACCCACGGAGTCACAGCTTTGGGCTCAGGGAGGGGCCTCTGCATAGGGACAGCTGAACCAGCTCCCCAAGGATTCAAAGGAACGCTGCTTGTTTTAAGCCACCAAACTTTTCTGTAACTTATTACACAGTCAAAATGACCTGGTACATCCAGGGATGGCACAGCATCCCCTCCATCCAGGCATGGAGAAAGGGTCTCTGTGAAGCCCTTGGGCCTCCTGGGGCCATTCCTGTGGCCGTTGTCTAGAGGATAGGGGAATGGAGGGCTCCAAGGAAGGGGCTGCCCTGACCACGCAGGGTCATGGCTCCAGGTGACCTCACAATTAGAAGACGAATCTTCTACCCAAGACAGCCCGCCTGGGAGGAGCCGCTTCACGGACACAATTAGGGGCTATTTCACGGACACTGGAGCCAGTCGGGGCCTCCACTTCCCAACTTATCTGCTGCCTTGGGCTTCTTGCTCCTGGGAGGAGGTCAGCTTTGGTCCTGGGCTCGCCTTTCCCCAGCTGGCTTACTTTCCCATGATGGGGCAGAAGAAACAAGCACAGATAGTGGGTGGCCCAAGGACCCAGCCATGGCTCCAGCCAAAGCCAGAAACAGGCTGACCCAGGAGGATGCAGAGCTCGGGTTCTTCTGAGCCCTGCTTGCTCCTTTGGAAAATGCAGCAGATGCAGCACTTTTTGACTTAGTGCTGAGCAAACTGGGCAAATTCCACAGAGCACAGAGCCACACCATCCCCTTACCCCAGCCTCAGTTTCCCATCTGTAAAACACTGCAGTTTCCAGCTTCTTCCCCAGCCAAATCTAACTCCCATTTCTGCAGAACGAGGACAGTGTCACTGCCAGTCACCAGCCACACCACAGCCCGGGGGTGGAGCCCCCAGGGCCCACCATCCGTGGGGACACTAAGGCCTAGCACCGTCAGGCGTCACTGAACCCCAGCCCTCCCTCCTTCAGCCTGAGCCGACACCACCTGGCAGATGGGTGACCCTGGCATGGCAGGGCCTTGGGGGTCACCCTTGGGAGACCTCGGGCAATAGCAGATGCCAGCTGGGCTATGTCAGGGATATGCTGCCTCTCTCAGGCACACTGCAGAGCATGGCCTTTCCCGGTGCCACTCTCCTTGCCACCAACTTCCCGAGGGCACAGATGTCCTGGCTGTGGGGGTTGAGGCAGACCAGATGTCTGTTCCCGGCCACAATACTCCATGCCAGAAGGACGGAGCCAGCACGGTCCCTTGCTGACACAGCCCTGGAACCCCTGATTTTGGAACTGAGAAGGAAGCAGGGGTGTGTGAGGAGAGAGAAGCCAGGCATTTCTCCAGAAGGAAATGCCTTTAAGAGCATTTAAGGCTAGAGTCGCCCATGCCGTGCCCTGCGAGGTTGGCTCGCATACGGCTGCCCTGGCCCGCCCAAGCCACATGCCTGCAGTGCTCCTCCCCCGGTGCCAGGCCCACAGGGAAGCCAGTCATCCGGACATTGCGATGCTACTCTGGGCAGCCCCAAGGCCTGTCTGGCTTTCTGCCTGGGAAGCAGCCCAGTGCCCTGGAAGAGCAGGCAGTGTGAGCGTGCTGAAAGCCTGGATTGAGCACACACCAGCACCGGGACCTCAGTCAGGGCCCACCTTTCTAAGCCCGTTTCCTTGTGTGGAAAAGGTTCATTTCATAAATGTGAGGACTTAGAGCCACATCAAGGACCGTAAGTGACGGTGGGGGGGATCCTTCCCCTCCTGTGCACAGGACATGTTGTGCCAGCTGCCGCAGACGGAAGTGGCCTCTAGGAGAACCCTGGGGACTTCCAGAGAACCCACCCAGAAACCAGTCTCCCCTCCTTCCTTGTGCCTTGCACACATCTGGCCTTAGTGTCCCCTCTGTGTATGGCTGGGACCACTCTTCCCCCTCGCCCTCTTCTACTAGACCAAGGTGGTCCCTTCAGTGACACCAGGTCTCCTCCAGCCAACCCAGTACCTGGAGTGGTGCCGGCACAAATCAAAGACCTCTTGCGGCCCAGAGACCCTGAGCTCACACAGGAACCAGTTCTCCAAGACCCTGGCAAGTGAACCATGCTGGCTCCCCTCCCCCCAGAATCACCAAGGGGAGCCCACCCATCCCTGGCAGCACTGTACAAGTCTTTATCCAGTTCCTCATGGAACAGTATCCCCTGGCCCTTCCAGGGAAGATGAGGAGGTGTGCACGGCTTCCTGAGTACCTGCTCTCATCTGAACAAGACAATCCCTGCGTTCCGAGGTTCCCCAACAAACGTGTATCAGCTATGTTGTAGCAAGAGCTAAGGAGGAAAGAACAGTGCAGAGTATGAGGAAAGGGTAAGCTTTAAACAGCTGTTCACCTCGCCAAGGAGGAGCAATGCCTTGAAAAGAGAATCAGGGTGGGCTGTTCTGCGCAGTGGTAAAAGCAAATGCAAAGGCCCTGTGGCAGGACGGCATTGGGAGGACAGAAGGCAGAGAGGTAGGTAAGGACCCTGCGGAAGAGTGGGGGAGATGGCTCGGCGACTGGGCCACGAAAACAGTAGAGGTGGGAAGCGGCCAACCGTGGGATATGTAGGAGAAGAAGGTGAGAGGATGCGCGGGCCTTGAAGCCCAGGCAGCGGCTGGGCCAAGGAGACCCGGTGGCCTGGCGGCTCCTGGCCACGCATACGCGCGCTACCCACTCCGGGTGCCATTTCATCAGCCACCCTGCCCACGGGTACCGCCGGGGACGGGAACCCCCACCGCTGCCTGCGCCAGAGGAAGCGGGACGCGAGCGGGGACCCCGGGGGGCCTCGGAGCAGCCGGAAGCCCCACCCGCAGGGCCCCGCCCCGGGCACCAGCGGAAGCATGCAAAGAGAACTCTCGCGAGATGACTCAAACCCCACCCCTCCGTGGTTTCGCCAATCGGTGAGCGGCTGCAGGCGTTGCCGTGACAACCCGGACCTGCGTGGCTGCCGCTGCTGTGACCGTGGCGGCCTCGGCGTCCTGCGTGTGAGACCATCCTGTATCGCAGGCGTCCTTCTGCCCAGAGCTCAGTCCTGGGGAGTTTGAAGGTGGACAGAAAGATGAGGCTGCGACCTGGGCAAGCAGCATCTCGACGTCCCCGTGCTGGTGTGGAGAAGCCACCACAGCTCTTTCGTGGCAATCGGCCCCGCGGCCGCCTGCCAGATACCCGTGTCCTTCGGGTCCCCGGCCCCTCGCCTGACCTCCCTTTCAGCCCTGGTCGGAGGTCCTGGAGTATTCCTAGAGGGGCGCTGCAAACCGCTGCCTCGCCCCGAGGCTGATCAGGCTTGGGGTCAGCGAGAAGGGAAGGACCGGAGGTTGGGCCGCCCACTGCCCGCAGGCCACTGAAGTCAGTCACAGCCCCTCAAAGTCCAGACCTCAGCCCATCCAGAGGGAGGTGGGGGAAAGCCGCAAGCCCGCTGTGGGCAGGGGCGCCACTGTCCCCTCATCCTCAGTGCTGGACCGACCCATGCAGTGCCGGCCAGCATGTCAGTATCTAGTGGAGAAATAATGGCAATGTGAACGTGATGTAATGTGAGCTTAGGGGGGAGGGGGGCTTGTTGCTTGACTTGCCCAGGAATGTGGCTGGATGGAAAGTTACTGCAACTGGAGAAAGGCACAGTTGGCTGGAGTTTGGTTTAAAAATAAATAAATAAGATTTAAATTATATAACTAACACGTGTTCAGTGTAGAAAACTTGGGAAAACACATGAAAGCATAAAAATCCTTCATCCCACAATCATATAGAACTACTGCTGACATTTGGGATGTTTTCTTCCAGTCTCTTTTTTTTTTTTTTTTTTTTTTATGAGACAGGGTCTAACTGTATAGCCCAGGGTGGCCTCAAACTCTCAATCCTCCCTCAGTTTCCTAAGTGCAGGGATTGCAGGTGTGTGGCACCTGTCTTCTTAACGCGTTTACGGTAGATGTGTTCCGACCCACAGGCTCCAGTGAATGAGTTCTCTTTCCTTGCTGATGCTCCGTCCCAGCCTCGCTGCCCCCACACACTGAGGGAAGCAGCCCCTGTCTGAGATGCAGACAGGCGTGCACCGATGCACCTGACTGCTGGGCCTGTTCTCAGGCTGGCAGCTGTAGGGATTTCTGGGAGCTTGACAGTTACTCCATGATGGTAGCAGTGAGGCTTGAGAAAACCGTCAGGCCAGGCAGGGAAGGGAAATTCAGCCAAGCACAAAGGGCTCCAGCCTCCACGTGCAGAGGAGCCCGTGGGCAGCAGACGTAGGCAGATCAAAGAGCAGAGGCAGCAAGAGACTCAGCTAACACTTTGCATCTGCACTGCCGGGGACACGGGACACCCCAGGACCAGTAATCAAAGGAGGATAGGTGTCCACTTGGTGTCATCCTCCAGGGCAGTGAAGCACCCTGGCAGGAGCCCCCGGCCTGGGGAAGCCACCCCACCCCCACACCACTGACCCAAGGAAGAAGCAGCATGTGTGTGTCCCAGGTCCCTACTGTCCCGGCTGTCAGTGATCCACATGCCTGATCCCTCAGCCCTCCCTTCGGAGCACACGGTGCACTGCCGCTCTTCTCCAGAGTCATGGGGATGGTCACCTTCCTCTGGGAAGCTGGCATCTGTGGGGGTAGGGCACACAGTCCATGTGTCTCGGTGTTTGGGTACTCGCAAGGCCCCTGTTGATTCTGTCTTTCCCCCAGGTCTCAGTTTTAAGAATGTCTTGGTTTGTTGACCCTTCTGCTCAGGAGTGATTACAGCAGGTATTGGCAGAACCGGAGGTTGGGCCGCCCACGGTCCCCTCCTCTACTGGGATGCTTATCTTCCAAGCATGCCTGGAGCCGAGCTGAGCAACAGTGCCCTTTCTGAAGTCCCTGGAAAGCAGTTCTGGGTGCTCCGAGACAGCTGCACATCCCTGTTTTCTAGTGCTGGCCTGCCCTGCAGACACACCACAGGAAAACTGCTCGAGGTACCTCTGCCCCCACCTCCAGACAGAGCCCCTGAGACTCTGGCTCCCTGAGAGCATTCCTTTCCAAAGTCACTTCCCATTTTGCCTCGGCTGAAAACCACCCAGTGGCTTCCCATCTTGCTTGGTGGGACCCAATGTTCTTTCCAGTGTACAAGGTGTCAAGTCCAGCCAAAGCCCCAGGGACACACTGCAGTGGAGACAAGTCAGGTTGCTGGCAGGGGGCAACCAGGGAGGCAGCAGGCTGCAGGGAACTTCAGCGTCTCAGAGGGCATTTGGAAGGACCTACTGGCCCGGGCTTGTGTTGTGAGAACTTGGGATGAGGTCCAAGGAGTCAGGCTGGACTGGAGGCTGCCAGAAAGCTGGGGTGGTGCTGTGACTGGCACCTTAATCATTCAGGGGAGAGCAGCAAGAAGAGCGCAAAGTGGATGCTGAGCTGAGGGGGCAGCAGTGGGGGGCAAAGTGGATGCTGAGCTGAGGGGGCACCCCTTAGCCAGGAGCCGTGCAAGGTCAGGCCGCAGGTGTGGACAGCGCTCACATTCTGTGTCCAGAGCAGATTCCGGCAGGTCTTGTCTGTCCCCATCCAGCTCAGTCAAGTGGCCTTGTCTGATGCTGGTGTCCGGGGACACCATTGCCAGGCCAGCAACTAAAGGAGTGGGCCAGCGACGTACTTCAAGGGCCGCGTGACCTGACTGCAGCTGCCCTCCACCCCTGCCCCCTTCTCATGCTACTGTTGCCTGGTCACCTTGTGGTCCAGCGAGTTTCCCTTTCCGGTAGCTGGATGTCTGGCCCCAGGGACCATGTGGCTGGCTCCTGGCTTGTGCTTCCTCTGTCCTCTCTCTACCCACTCACCTGCTCGCTCTTCCTCGAGGCCTTACCACACGGGCCTTTGGGTGATTGGAACCCCACCTCGTCTGGTCCCTGCTCGCCTCCCTCTCCCCACCCCACCATAGCTCCCCACAGCAGCGAGAGTCTAGGTGACACATCTGAGTTTCACCATCCCAGGACAAGTGGCCTGCATGCAGCGCTCACCCTCTCAGGCCACCAGAACGTTCTTCTCTGCTGGTGACCCTACTCTTGGTCACCCCCTGGGGCAGGACAGACAGACCAGAGCTGGCTGTGGCTGGGACAGAGTGCATGTACAGCTCGGTGAGATGGACTCAGCCTCGCACTCACTGTCAGACCCCAAGAGCCAGCAGCATGGTGACACCAGAGCCCTGGAAAGCAGAGAAGCTGAAGAGCTCAGGCCCTGCCCCTTGCCCTGCCCAAAATGGGTCTAGCTTCTTCTCTCATCATGGGAACAAAGATCATAA
>PVJX010022082.1:0-31062 GCA_004027295.1 Dolichotis patagonum | reverse complement strand
TTCTTTCTGTGAGAACGCGATGCACAGGCTGTGGGGAGAAGAACAAGATGCCAGCCCCTTCCGGCTCACAGGCTGGGAGACAAGAAGAGCCAAATGCTTCCCAGCTCCCATAAGTGACCAGTTGATCTAAAGAAACACAGGCTGAGGTGATAGCTGTTGAAGTAAAATAAACAATGCGTGTAGTGTTTAGTGTTTCACTACTTTGCAGGCCGAAAGCCGGTCATCTGATCACCTATTTAGAGGATAAAAATATGCAATATATCAACTGTGAGGTATCTTCTTTTGAAGGTGGTAGCCATTGTTAATTCTCTATTATCTTGTTTTAAAGCCCTATATCATGTTGACTGTTTTGTTTGGTTTGGTTTTATTCTGTTTGTCTTATTTGATTTTATTATGACTTATGGTATGGGCAGCTACTTCAAAGATAACAAGTATATTATGGTAGCCATTTTGGATTTACTATTGTCTTGATTTGAAGTCCTGTATTGTGTTCACTGTTTTGTTTTTATTGGTTCTATTTTGTCCTGTTTTATTGATTTTACTATGTTTGATGGTATGGGCAGTTATTTTGAAGATAACAAGAGGCATTATGGTAGCCGTTGTTGATTTTTTATTGTCAGCAATGGTAGCCATTGTTGACTTCCTATTGTCTTGTTTTCTTCTGTTTTGATTGGCTTAATCTGTTTTATTCTGTTTGGTTTTATATACTCATATGATTAGATCAATTTTACATGTCTATGTCAGGTAATCTAAGCAAATGTTTTCAAGATAGCAATATGAAATATTATAATCATTGTTAAATTCCTATCATCTTGTTTTGAAAGCCTATATTGTTATTGTTTGGGGGTTTTATTGTTCTTGTAGTTGTTGTTTGTCTCTTGTTTTTTGCTTTTCTTTTTTTTCTTTTTAAAATAAAAAAATTAAAAATCATCAAACTCAACATCTTTAGAAGAGAGCCACCTAGGAGATAGAGCTGTATTTAAAAATTTAAAATTACTTTCTCATTGAATTCTCACAGTGATCATGTATGGCAGCTATAAATCACTCTATTTTACAGATGACAAACTGAACCAAAGAACTACATAATAAACTCACTGTCTAGATTTTGAAACATGAATTTGGACTCACATAATTTTATCCCAAAGTACATTTTTTTAAGTTTGGTAATTCTCTTTAGAGAAACCACAAAAACATACACACAAAAATCCCACTATGTAGGTATTTGATATTAGAAAAGTTAATTATGGCCAAATTCAAGCATCGGGATAAAACAGAAAGAAAAGAAATATCTGATCAGAAGTTCAGGTGCTAGAAGTAACAATGACATCTGGGAGCTAGGAATTAGTGAGTCCCAAAGTAAAGGACTTTGAGCAAGGTAAACTAAAAAAAGGATCTTACTTTCTAGATCTTAGTATAATTAGAAGTATATTAAAGTCACAAAGGGGTGACCACTAAAACAGAAAAAAACAGTTATTGAATAACTAGATCTGGCAAAGCAATACTAATTTACTCAGAGAGGCTCTAGTCTAAGAAAGTATCAGAGCAACTGGAGAAAATATAAATGGATGGAGAATGATGGCATGAGATTCACCATAAAGCCAGACTGGCATTTGTTTACATTAATGAGTGCCATTTTCAATCTTCTCATTGTAAGATACTTGGTCCTAATTTGAGCAGCCTAATTTATTACCCACTTCTGATTATGCAGATGAATTATAGCACTATCTTTATTGGCCATGCTAGAAGTTACAACTTCATTAAGAAATCACAGCTAGAAAACCAAGTTCCACCTGTATTTTTTCCTCACAAAATTTTTCAAGAGCATTGGAAATTATTTAAGAAAAATCTTCATCTGACTTTACTATACCTCCTTCAGTAGGGTGTTAGTTGATAATTTCTCACTTTCCATTATAAAACAGGAAATAGCAACTGGCATTAAAATCCCTCATTCAACTTAGTCCAAGCCCACAAAGGGAAAACCACAGGGTTAATTAAATTTTCTCATAGCTCTTATGGGTTTCAGATAAACAGGCAAAGGTCATTAGGGTATAATCAAAACGCACAAAGTATGGCTCAGCATACAATCAATAACAGAATTGCAAACAGAACTCATACCTTTTATGACAAAACAAATATTTGCCATTAAACATGTAATTAAAGCCAATTCTTGGTGTATATTCTAAAATAGATTTTTTATGTACTCATCCATCACATTTTAATGTGTTAAGGGAAAAGAAGATAGTGGTAGGACAGGCCTAAGTTTAGGCACAGTGGTACTAACAAGTGCCTTGAGCCTCTAAACCTCAATTTTCCCTTGTATATAGGAAGAAATATGGACTATTACAAGAAACATGAAATTAAGTAAAAGTGATTTGTAGAATGCAAACCACTTATAAACATATTGCTTAGTTTCATTATTCTTTTACTTTTCTGAAATAGTGACTAAGAACTGACTTTAGATTTGGATTTATTTTCTAGTTTTTATTAGTATAAAAGTCTTTGAACCTGGTGACTGATTGAATGTAGCTGAAAAAAGAGCAGAAGGTTTTGAATAGATGACCTTTAAGGTTCTTTCCATTCCAAAATTCTGTCTTTCTATGATTTGTTTACTCAAGGTTAATCACATTCTTTCTCTAAACAATACAAAGTCTCACTGAGAAGGTAATTAAAAGGGTACTCATATAGGAAGTTGCCAATACAGATAAACTGTGGTCTATCATAGGCGAGAAATACAAGAATCCTCAAAAGTATCCATCTGCCAATTGGAGAACACTGGAAATCACATGTTATTAATATTTTCATATGTGTATCTGACTATTAATGTAAATTGTGTTTATTATAGGAAGTTTAGCAAATTTAGACATTTATTCTTAGTTCTTTTCAAGACCTTTTTTAAAAGTCAGAAGTGTCCAGCATAAGCTGTTTTGTTTCTAGTTGTAACTAGTTTTTTGTTGTGAACATTTTCCATTGCATTAAATATTCTTTAGACACATCCATTTTGAACATCAATATCATATTCAATTATATGGATAGCATTTCACAATTTAGCTAATCATTTCCTTACTCTTGACATTTATCTCTAACTTCATGTTATTATAAATAAAATGAGAATACTTTTATACAAAATACTAAATGTACCAAATATTTTATACTAAATATTTGATAGTTTCAGGTGATATTATGTCAAAATAGTATGTCTTCATATTTAATCCTAAATTTTAGTTTTTAAAAGTTTCACAAACGTATACTCTATCAGTAAGTGGTTCATGCCTGAAACCAAATACCTGACATCTACATCTTAAAGGAGGCAGGGTTTATTTTTGCTTATGATTTCAGAGGTTTCATTCCATGATCAGCCGGGCTGCAAGGTAGTAACATCATGGTAAAAAGGAGTGGCGGAGTAAGGTTGCTTATTTCCTGGCAGCTGGGAAGCAAAGCATTGGAGCAGAGCTGGAGAGAAAAAACTTAGGACCAGATGTAGTAGCAGGGTCTCACCTCCATGTTACTCACAGACTTGCTCAGAAGCCTGCTTCACTACTCCCCTGGGCAGCTCAGCCCAGCTTCACTGCTGCATATACCCTTGTGAAGAATGTAGGTCTCTGCGGAGAATTGATGTTATAATAAATCTTTGTAAAGTGAAATTCATGCTATTTACATTGACTTTTTGTTTAGCTGTCAAAATTCAGAGAGAATTTTAAAATGGTAAATTAGTAAGTTTAATCAATTAATCAAAACAGGTAAGTATGATAAAGGAAAACATGACTGCTTGTGGTTTCAGTTTAGAGAAAGAAACTATAAAATTTTTCATAAACTTTTAGGTCAGAAAGAAAAATAATCCATTTCTTTGATTTCTAAGTTTGAAAAGTGATAACACAAACTAGTTTTCTCAACAAATAAAAATGATTGTGTTGTATTTATTGCTATTTAAAGAGGAAAGAATAAACAAAAATAGCTGAAAGAATAGGGATAACACATTGATTTACAAAAGAAAAGTTTCATAGGAAAATGACAAAATCTTAAAGGAATATTAGAGACTTTTAAAGGCAATTTGAGTTTTTACAATTATAGATTAAAGAAGGAAATGTTTACACTTAGAATTTGTTATTCAAAGTAAAGTTGGGAGCAAGATTCATAGGTTCTTTGACCCTGCTACCCTCATTTAGGTGATAAAAATACTACAAATATTGAAATGCTTTCTTAGACTTGGAATATGGATACAAGAGGAACTGTCCATTCTAACATAGCCTTCATTATTCCCTGGTGCTTTAATTCATTATGACTCATGAATCGCTTTAAAAAGGAATGTATATTTTTTGTGCTGGTAATAATAAATTTAATAAAATTTCTACCAAATTATGTATTCATGATGGGTAACAAAGGGTTAAGATGCTAAAATATTGTAAAACCCACATTAATTATTAGCTTTGCTAAAACTGACACACTAGAGTTTCATAGAAGAAGCCAGGATACCAACAAAACTCATGCTTTTGCAGAAACAAAATTTCAAACACAGAGTCAGGGGTAAGAAAAGATTAGTGACTGCTTGCCTATCCAACTGTAGACTCTAAGACAAGAAAATCCATTAAGTGAGTCCTCTCTGGCCATACTGCTCTAATCAGTTTCTAGGGTAGCTTTGACTGCCAGACATTATTGTTCTTTTAACCTTTGCCAAGCTGAAGAACTTCAGAAGTATTTTTTCAGTAAGCAAAGTGATTTATGAGGTTTTCTTCCTCTAGCTCTTCTCAGTTAAAAAATAAATTTTATTTCTCAGCCTCATTTCTCTACTGTCTTTAGCTATAGTCTTTCTTAGTACAAATATTACTTTGCTTTACTTTTTAAAGTACCTCTCTGTCCAGCGTGTTTTAGTTATGGAGATCAAATATATTGATCTGAAAAAGTTCCTATGAAAACATTCTGTACCACACTTCTTCTAAATCACCAAAAAATACCCAGGACCTCAACAAATGCCACTTCTTTTTAACAATGCTGTTTTAAAATTTGGGTGGCAAAACCTATAGGAAACAAGGATATATGTTTTTTAAGGCTGATGGTATAGCTCAGCTGCACAGTGCCTGCCTGGCAAGCTCAAGGTCCTGAGTTTGATTCCTCATACCAACAACAACAACAAAAAAAGTGGTTTTTCAGAACTCTGGTTTTACTTTTGTGAAATAGTTAATAGGAATTGACCAGAGTCTGTCCCTTCCGTAGCATGTAACACTGAGAAGCTTGATTTACTCCTATGGGCTTCAGTTTTCTTTCCTGCAAAAGGAATCTAAAATCACCAAACCCAGTAAATTGTGAGGGTTGAGAGAATTCATGCTAGCCAGGTAGGAAACCCTCCATAATTATTTGCTACTACTATATTTTTGCACCAAAAGTCTCATATGAATACTGATGATTGTTACAGAATTATCAGAAAAAATAGTTAACTGAATCACACAAAACAACATGAAAACTAGTAAAATGTGATTAGGATTTGTAGCTTGGATAGCTGGATATATATAGTTTACTTAAATACCCAGTCATCTAGAAGAACAATCTGCATAGAAATTATAAGTTTGACTAGGTTCAGTTGGGGACATCCAGAATGAAAAAACTGAGAAAATACACAATTAACTCAGTCATGTTGTGTTCTCATTAATGAATGCTATGGCCTTAAATCAGATCTTTATGAGATCTTGCTGGCAAACTAGGACAAAGGGAAAGTATCTATATATTAGAGATAGTTTCAAATGTGTTTGGAAATTTGCAGTATGAAAATATTCTTTCAAACAGAAGAAAATATATCAACTTAATCTCTCTATTCAAACTCCAGGATTAAAGAGAGTTATGACAGTTGTTAGTTTTTTTTGTTCTTTCCTCTTCCTTTCTTTTCTTCTTCTAATTAACAACTTTCAGAGATTGGAATGACTATTGATATCCGTTTGACTTTGCAAAATATTTTCTGATAATCCACATGAAATATTCAGAGACTTGGCAAATATTCTGGAAGAAAAATTGGAAATAATAAACAATTCTTAGTGTAAGTTGGTTCTCCACACAAATATGAGAGAAACAATATACTATCATTTTAACAATGGCAGTACAGTTATTATACTGAATATGTATACTGGCTGCATTCTTTTTCTTCACATAATTTTTCTATGACTTACTCTCCTAGTTCTCTTGCTTTTTAGTACTTATTTCTGGATTCTCGTCCCCTCCACATATTGAACTACCTCAAGGTTTTGTTATAAATCCTTTCTTCACACTCTACATTCTAATTCCCAGATCCTCCGTCCTGCTTAGTCCCATGGCTTTAAGTGCTGTCTACAGGGTAATGGTGTGCAAACTTCTCACTCTAAATCAGATCTCTTTCTGAGCTCCAGATCCACCATAGTCACTTTTCTAGTTGATATCTCCATTTTAATGTAGTTATGGTTTATATCTGCGTCCCCCCAAGACTAGTGTACTCTTGGGTATGGCTTTGAGGAAATGATTGGATCATGGGTGCATGACGTTTATCAATGGATTTGTTCACTGTTGAGTTTATAGCTAAATGTAACCAGAGGTGAAGGCTGGTCAGAAAAACTGGGTCACTTGTGGGCGTGGTCTGCAGGTCACTCTCTCTGCTTCCTGACCACAGGGCCATAAGCAAGCCTCCTATGTGATGCTCTTTGTCATGCCTCTCTGCCTTAGAACCACCTGACTGTGACCTGGAATCTCTACAAACTGTGAGCTAAAATAAACCTCTTCTCCTTAAAGCTGTAGGAGTTGGGTATTGTACCACCAAGACAAGGAAAGTAACTAAAACAGATGTATTTCAGAAATCTCAAAAGATGTGCCCCAAACTGAATAATTCCCATTCCCCATTTCAAACAGAAGTATGTTAATCAACTAAATTGCCCCTACTAGAGTTCCAAAAATTATTCTTCATCCTTTCCCTTCCCTCACTTTGTGACTGACAATGTATGATTAGATCCTGTGTTTTGTCAATTCTGTATGCCATATTACACTTTAGATATTGTTGGACATTAAAGGAAAAGAGGACTTTTGCTCCTGATAGCTAATAGATTAAACCACAAAAAAAGGGGGGCTACTTCTAGAGTATGAGAGTTTGAAAGGCAGTTAATACACTATTTAATATTTGAATCAAATCATGACTTTGAAATATTGTCTTTTACTAACAAATCCTACTTCCCACCTTCTTCCTACCTTCTTCCGTTTAATCACATTTTCCTACTTCTATAAAACTTCATATGTGTATATCATATGTGACACCAAATTATCATTCTGGTAATTCATAGGAAGTTTTCACCATCTCTACATACAAAATTGTGAATACTTGTCCAGATTTTCTAAGCTATAGTTTAATTTTGGGACGAAAATATTCAAAAAAAGGGTCTATACAGTTAAAAGTGAGCATTAGATTTTTTTTCATTCCACAATACTAATGTAAAGATTCAATAAAGGAAAGATTTCCTTCCTTTTGCCACGCCAGAATGAATGCTTTATTGAGTGGGAAGGAAGAATTGGAAAAGCACTACCCAGAAATGTTATAATAATAAGGCTTTATTTAGATTCAGAAGAATAATTAGCAATTGCCTCAACGTATTATTTTTTCAAATCATTTAAATTTCTTTTTTTTAAGATTGTAAAAATTAACTGCTCTAGAGTTTGCATGATGTTTTGATTTTTACACAAAAGTGAACAGAAGCCCAGTATTCTTTTCACTTTGGCATTTACATTTTTTTAATATGCTAAAAACCAAGCTTGCCTCCTGGGTGTAAAGAGAGCTTCTAGCTGTAAGAGTCAATCAATCAGGAAGGGCATTTGTGGGTAGGAGTTGTGAAAAATTGTCAGTTTGACCTTGAAAAAGAAAAATAGACTGGTAGAAATGAGCACTTATTTCCAATGTACTGCAGTCTCTTTCAAATTTTTAATTTGGCTTAAATTTCTCTTCCTTACCACCAACTCATGCACATTCATATCCCCTCATGGCTGGTTAAGATGCTTCTTCTAGTGGGATAACAACATCACTTTGATTCAATGCTGTGGATAATATAATCTAATAAAACTATGTCATTTGCACTGAAAAGCACTCAGTATAAAAGAGTAGTTCACCCACCCAAAAAGGAAGCAACTAGGAATATAGTGATGTTAGCAAAATCATCCTGATTTATATAGCTCAGAGGAATTTGTGTCCTCGTCTGTATTTCTTTGATTTGGTATATGTGTACTGAGGTGAATAGGCACAACATGACAGAATCTCAAGGTTGGCAAAGATAAAGGGGTTATCCACTTCAATCAGTTGTTTAATGTTTAAATCATCTCAACAACATCTGCTCTCTATGTTCATCTACCATACAGTTGAAACACTACCCCCTGCTCTCTTGTCTATCCCTGTAATAGAAAAAAGGGAGGACTATCTCTAGAGAAGTAGATTTCAACCTTGGATACCAAATAGAACAACAGTGGGAGCTTCAAAAATGTCTCCATGGTGAGCTCACAATTCACATCAACTAAATCAGAATCTCTACAGGCAGGATCCAGAAATCAGTTTTTTTAGTCTTCCAAAGTGATTTCAAATACTATCAAGATGGAAAAATACTGCTGTAGAGGTAATACGTCCTGAAAAATGATTATATTGTTTTTATAGGGAGTCAAAGTCTGTCACTCCACAACTTCCACCTTGTCCTAAATGAAGGCAAAAATTAAAAAATAGATTTTTAAAATCATATGTGGAAGGTTTATAGGTGACAGATATCAGATATTACTCCTACTTGATTTTCAGCCCTTAGAGAAAGATACCTTTTCCACAAACTCTTACACATCTGAGCAGAAGAGAAGACTTCGTCTTAGGAGAATTAAACAAAGTTTTATCCGAGGTCTGGTTCTTTGCACATGATCCAGTCACTGCATATAAATCCAAGAGATGCCTGCCAATTTCTTTCTTAGATAAAATATCATAACATCCAAGTAAACTTTTTGTTTTAAGACACTGAATGAGCCAAGCATGGTGGTTCTGCGTGTAATTCCAACACTTAGGAGACTGAGGCAGGAGGATATCCATGAGTTCAAGGCCAAGCTGAACTACATAATGAGTTCAAAGTCAGCCTGCATTACATAATGAGACCTTGTCTCAAAAAACAAAAAATAGATGACACTGAGTGATCGATTTGCTCTGTGCTCTGAGATATTCCAAAGTGAAGCAAAAACTATATAGATTTCCTAAGGACATACAATATACTAACTGTAAAGTATCTCAAAATCCTGCTCTCTTAGTGACAAATAGCTTAAACCTAGTAGTATCACATTTTTTTAGTGTTAGATTATCAAGTCCATCCATTCCAGAAGAAATCACTGTTGCATTCCTACTGACTTATCTAAACCAGAAGAGGAAGAGTCCAAGTATGGTAATTATGAAAAACTCTAGAAATGTATAATAGGTATAACTGCTTCAATTTTTATATTTTCTAGCTTAAATATATGCTCAGTTTTTCTAGCTGTTTTTCATAAAGCACAACTTTACTTTCTTTCAATAGCTTGGCTACTTCCCTTTTAATGCCCTCCGTGTGGTAGGGATATGGATACCAGCAGCCCTCCCAAACTGTAGTTACCAAAACTTATCTTTTTCATCACAAATACCATAAAATTAAAAATATCCTACTTGAGAGACTTGGATAAATAATGTATCAATAGTTGAAAATGTAATAACATGAACCATTAAAAAGCTATGATTTTTCAGTGCAAAAATAATTAAAAGAATAGAGTTGCCATGATCAGAACAAAATTTAGGAAAGAGACCATTTTGGGAAAAAAGTAAGTCAGGACATACTTCTTGACTGTTGGTGTTTTGGTGCCTGTCTGTTGTCAGTTGAATATTTAAGTCAGATATTCAAGGGAGAGGTCTGAGTTATAAATATTAGAAATATATCAACTTGTGAGTCAGTAGTATTTAGATGGTGTTTAAAGATATGATATTGTATCAGACCTCCAAGGGAGTGAGTAGAGATGTAAAAGAGAGAGGTGCAAAGACTGAGCATAAAGTAAGTAATATGAAAGAAATGAATGGAAGGAGTCAGTAAAGTAGCTGAAAAACCAGTAGTGGATGTTGCATTGCAAGTGAAGGGAGGTACCGCTGAAGTCCCATAAAATGAGGACCTGAGCTTATGGATCATATTGACAGGAGTGACTGTGGAATAACGACAAGCATAATAATTTTTTAAAGCATATTCAAGAAAAATGGGAAGAAAGGATTGGAGTACACATGTATAAACACCTTTTTCTTAGGTCTTTATTAGAGAGAGAAGAAGAGAAATGGTTTACAAGCTGCAAGCATAGTAAAATCAAGAGAATGTTAGTGTTTGGGGTTTTTTTAAGAAGAATAAAAACATGTTTGTTCACTATAGAGAAAATCTATTAGAGATGGCTAAAACAATTATGCAAGAGACATAGGGAGAACCGTTGAAGGACATTTTTGAGTGGGAGAGAAGGGAAAAATCTTTAGGATACAAAGAACCTGGCCTTATCTAGAAGTACTTAGTTTACCCTAATAACCTGACAAAAACAGAAGAGGCAAAAAAGGTAGCGTTGCTTTGGAAAGCTTTTAAAGTGTTGTTGTTTTCTTAGGAAAAGAGAAGGCAATGTAATAAGTTAAGAATAAAGATGAGGGAAGAAATACTGAAGGTTTAAGGAGAAGGGGAGAATGAGTCTAATAGAGTAGGAGTATAATTGCTAGACAACATTAAGGGCCCATTTAAGGTTAATGTTCATGAACATGAAGTGAGACCAATCAGCATGGCTCTGTATTTTTCTTCAGTCATGTCAACTAAACAAGTACAGGCACACAATAGGTATAACATTGTATTTAACCATGACTGATATGAAAACAGTACAGCATGAGCAAAAAGAAGCTGAGGGTATAGGCAAGACAGTTAGTATAATGACTGATCACAGAAATCAGCCTTGGTAACAAAGGAAATGAAAACATGAGTGATTTGATGGTAGTCAGATATTTTATTGATCCTGATGGGTTTGCAGGATTTTTGGAATCAAGATACTGGTATAAATGAACTGGAAAGATTTGAAGCAGTGTTAAAGTAAAAAAACTTAAAATTGAGATTATATAGGGTTCCAGTCATTTGTAGTCACAAAGTTTAAGAGTTGACCTGTAAAGTGAATATGCAAGATAAAGTCATGGGAAAAGTATATGGACTCAAGATACTGAAAATTCAGGCAATTGGAAGGATCACTGTGTGTGTGAGTGAGCGTGTGTGTGTGTGTGTGTGTGTGTGTGTGTGTGTGTGTGTAAGAACCACTAACAGTCAAGACAAGTGTATTATTAGAAAGAATGACAGAATGAGGAAGAATGATCTTCTAAGGATCAGTACATAACTGTGAAAAGAAGGATTAGTGGGTGGAATAGACACCCGATGGCATAAAAATCAAATCTTGAGAGGAAGATGGATTAAAGGTTGTTTTGCATATTTCTTCTTTATGCAATACACAAGTTTATATCTCCAGTTTATGTTGATATAGTATACTTGTTTCACAATAGTCTACAGTTTTTTTGATGACTTGGATGAAGTTATAGAATAAAGCAAATGAAACCCAGGACTGTAAGCCATGCCACTAGAAAGCTCATCTAGGTTGATACTGACCCCTTAATCTACGTTGATATTGACCCATTAATAAGCATCTTAATAACTTACCCTATGGTTTAGTAATTTTATTTACTTTTCTATACATGAGGATTCCAGTGCTGTGATTACTGAAATTTTGATACTATATCAAGTGGAACATCTTTCAGACTAGAATATGCAGCCCCTGATAGTCCACAGATATATTCTCAGGAATTCCCAAGTTCCTCTCAGAGATCCTCATTAATAAGAATTATTCTGATGTTACCATTTTGCTTTAATACTGATGTTCAAAAACTCAATATAAATGTGTTCAGTAAAATTTGGATGACCCTTTCATAACAAGACTCCAACATCACTGCTGTTCCTGCATTTATTCTGCATTTATTCTCACACTGGTACCAAGCAGTGTTACATTAATTGTTAGTTTTTAAAAATTTGGAATGCCTTGATACTTAAATGATGCATGCACACCAAAATTAGGCCAAATGACATCATTGTGTCCCCTATAAAAGATGATACTGCAGTGCTTCAAATAAAGAAAGACGTGGGTAACCTGAATCATCATATGAATGTGGTAGAATTGGAAAATCAAACCCATGGAAGTCAGTACCACATACTCATTGTGAGACAAGGATTTTTTTTCATATAAACAATATCATACAAAATTAATGAAATTCACTTATGTAATATTGATTTTATACCTTTATTAGCATTCATACTTGATGATCTTGGTCTATAGTTTTATTTATATTTAATTTTCATTCAAATGAAAATAATTTGCATATAGTCTGTCCAATTTCCTGTAATAGGGCTTACATATTACTCATCAAAGAAATAATATTGTTTTCCATTTTCCTTCTATTCATATTCTAACAACTCTGATGTTTAAAAGTTACAGAGTAAAATACTCCTATGTACATTGTCTTTTAGATTCCATGCTGACAAACAAAAATAATTACTAGCCATTTTTCTACATTTTCTAAAATGTATATTAGTTAAAGTTTTTTTAGAAGAAGAGACCCAATAAAAAATACACATATAATTAATTATGAAAGGGGGGTTGTTAGGTAGGTTTTCAGGGTCAGGAGTGGAAGAGTCTATATGGTCATTTTTGAGATCAGACAGAAGAATCTACAATGGCTGTCTATGTCACAGAAAACTGAAGCATTTAGTAGCTGCTCAACCCAAGAAGATGGAAACTATGTACTAAATGGGATCAAGTCCAAAGTTAAAAATTTGGAGACTGACTGTAGTATTTCCAGTACAAGTCTGCATTAGAATGCTGGAGAAACTGAATGTCCAAAGCAATGGCAAACACTGAAATTCATCAACACTTTCTGTCTCATGAACTGGTCTATTCATAAATTGTAACTTTCCTCAGCAGATACTCCACATTTCTGGAATTTTCAAATTCCTGGGGTCTGCACTGAAACTTTGGCTCATTCCTTCACATTAATGCACTACCGTCTCAAGGGCTCTATATTTGGCCTTTCCAGCTTTCCTTGAAAATCTAGGTGAAAGACTCCCTGACCCCATAACTCTTGTATTCTGCATGACAGTAAAATGAGTTCTCTGCTGTCAGTGGAAGTGGTAGTTATGGACTCTTGGACAATGGCTGTAGCAATTTGAGTAGCCAGATGGCTGAGCATGCTGAAATGAATTCCAGGGAACCAATTCTCTAGGACATCTTTCTTGAGCTGGGGTCACACAGACTCTCTTCTCAAAAGAAAAATTGATACTTTTATGCCTTTGGGTGGTCACTTGCTGATTTCTGAGATATCCTCAGGGAATCTTTTCATTGTAACTGTACAAAGTGTGCATTTTTTTTTCCTTAATGGTGCTAATCTCTTTAGCAACCACAGCTCCTTTGACCCCAGCTTTATATATGGTGCCTTGTAGGCCAAAATTTAAACTTTTCACATCATTCTGCTCTGTCTTCGGCCTCACTATAAATTTTGCTTAAAATAGCAATAAATAAATAAAAATTAGAAATAGGAGTACAATGACACAGCCTGAATATTAGACTGTCTTGAAATTTCTTCTGCCCAGGTTAATTAATCTCAATCTCCTAAGAAATTTTAGGACATGGAAAAAATAGAGACAAATTTTTCTTCTAGAGCATAATACACATGGCCTGTAGTCCAATAACCTTGTTCCAAATTGAAACCTCTTGTGTCTGGCCTACACTGATCACATTCCTATTAGCATTCTGGAGCTTTGAACTCTGACCAGAATCAGGTTTTCTTATAATATTTAGAAGTTCTTTAGCTGGTGTATCGAAACCTTCCAAACTCCTCCCATAAAACAGTTCCAAAGCCTTCTAAACCACATGATTTGCTATAGTCACGGATGTGACCCCACTTCTCTGGTACCACTTTTCTGTATTAGCTTTCCCATTGCTGAGATACAATACCCAACACTCACACCTTAAAGAAGGAGAGGCCTAACTTGCTCAAGATTTCAGTCCATGATTGGCTGGCTCCAAGGTAGACATTGTAATAGAACCAAGGCTTTTGCGAAGAAAACCAGGGGAAGACTGCCAGAATAGAAGGGGCAAGGAACCAGGCATAGACCCAAGGCCATGTCTCCATGGCCCACCCAAACACTCAGAAGGGTGGTCCACCAATCCTTGGGGAAAATTCAAAAGCCAATCAAGTTGAAACTCCACTCTAATTGCCACAGAGTTTTTGTTTTTAAATAGGAACAATTCACTCTAGCTTCTTCAAGCAATAACAGGAATTCATTAAAAGAACTCAAAAAGGGAAGATTGAATAATCAAATTCAGAAAGACTAAGAATTTTGGTAGTTCTGAATACTTCAGTAGAAAGATTGAATGGATAGTCTCTTGAAATACCTCTATCAGT
Source organism: Dolichotis patagonum (assembly GCA_004027295.1). Taxonomy (NCBI): domain Eukaryota; kingdom Metazoa; phylum Chordata; class Mammalia; order Rodentia; family Caviidae; genus Dolichotis; species Dolichotis patagonum. The sequence continues at coordinate 16,574 of PVJX010022082.1, read as the reverse complement.
GTAAATAAAATCCATGTAAAATGAGTCAACTTGATACTGATGCAGGAGTGGATATTGATTGTCTCTGTTAAGTCACATGTCAACTACATGGCTAGGAGACATTAAGTCATACTAATTGATATCCCACTCCTATAGGAAAAAGGCAAATTCCCAAAAGAAGAATTAGTGTTGTTATAAAATGAAGGAAATAGTGACAGTGGACACCCACAATTCAACTGTCACTGTCTTCTGAAAATTTGAACTTAATTAAGCTGTCTCCTGGCATCTTCTTTTTCTTTTTGATTTCTCAAAAATTTGTTGCTATTCTTATGACCATAACACAGGAAACTGACAAGAGAAAGATCTTGCCTGTCCTCAGTAATTTTCCCTATAGACATGGTGCATAGCTGAAATTTTTCATTATTATAGACTTTTTTTTCTGAAGGGGGGTTTAGAATCAAAAAATCATCACTAAAACAAATCAGGGACAAATCTGTGAGGTTAGATGACCATAATTTACCAGACCAAGTGAGAAAGAAATGAAGACCATGAAGACATCTTTCAAAGTCTTTATCCTGGAGAACTTTCTGGAGAATAATGATATGCCTAGAGATTGAGGGCATATCTCTGAGGAGGGGTCCTGGAAAGCCTTAAATACTAGTATTATGCATAGGTAAATTATTCACAGGCAAACATTTATATACTAAAAATATAAGCACAATATGCTTTCTGTCATTTCATACTTCCAGTATCTGACCTTTGAAATTTGACTACTATTAAGTTCTTCATGAGTACCACCTGTGTTTCCTACTTTGGAGAATCAGTTATAAATAAAATGAGTTATTAATATTTGGCACTGCAACTTCAAACACTGAATAGAAAGTTTTACTGACTAGACTGCTGAGTCCTTGAAGACAGATGGACCAAACATGTGTGCATCCTTTGAAAAGGTTCCAGTTTGCAATGGAGGGCCAAAAATCTCATTCCATCCACCTCACCCCCACACACTGCTTCTGCAGGCTGAGCTCTCTAGATAATCAGAGACAGAGTTCTGAACATAGAAGAAAAACAGTAGCACCAGTCTGGGGTTTGTTAGACTATATTTAATTATTTTCTTAAGAAGAGACTGATGCCAAAGAGTCGCTGGATATACTTACAATATAATGCAGTTTATAATAAACCAAATTCTCCTAATATGGTCTCTCATTGGGTTTAATCTAGACACTGCATTTGTTCTCTCAGGCCATGGCAGAATGATCCAAATATATAAACAAGTAAAAGAAATATAAGAAAATGGGCTTCCATGCTAACTTGTTAATCAATTGCTATTGGAATTCTCCAAATGCATTTGTAATGACCCAAGAGCTGAGATAGAGTCTGAACTTCTATCAAACTTCTAGACAGGAGCTTAGAGGCTAGTAGAAAAGCTGATAAATAATTTAAAAGATTGAAGTTGAAACGGAGAAAATATTAGTAGCTATGTCCATTTCTCAGGCTGAAAAGTTAGTCAAATTTTCAGGGAAACAATAGAAATCGGTGATTCTATATTTTAGGGGCTCTTGCAAACAATAGACTTAAAAATTCAGTAAATAGATTGCTCATGATTTTAAAACAGTAGATTGAGGCATTCATTTGCTACAGACTGCTTTGCAGGGACAACTACAACTAAGTGGATTTCTTAGAAATCAGCAACTGGATTTAAGCCTAAATCTAATCATGTTATTGCCATGAACAAAATACTCTGTGGCTTTCTCTTGATATCAGAGTGATCTCTATAATCTCTGACATGGCCTACAACATTCTGTCTCATTTGACCCTGACCTAACACTTCAGTCTTAGCTTATGCTAATGTGCTTTAGCTATTCAGATGCTTGTTTTGTTTGTTTGTTTGTTTGTTTTTCAGTACCCCAAGATGCTTCTCAGAAACTGGTCCCTTTAAGTAGGATATTCTCCACTTTTTTTTTCAGTAACCACTTCTTTCTAGGCAAAATTATCTGTCCTTAATCTTCTTTAACTCCCAAAGGAGGGCCCACAGTACATTTTTTGGAGGGGGAGATGTCCCTTACAGGATTCACTAGTCAAAATTATTATTGTAGTAAACAGTTTAGTATCTATCGCCCCTAATACACTTCAAGTTTTATGATGGCAAGGATTCATCTGTCTTAATTATTCTGTATGTCAAAACCTAGTGCAGTAGTGTACCTGATATATGATAAACGTTCAACAAATATCTGGGGATGAATCAGTTTTAGTAGTGCAATTTAAGACTCTCAATTTTAATTCAGCATTAGTTTTTCCCATTCCAAATGAAAAGATAGTGAGATCAAAGAGATTATAGATTAATAATGGGCAATAAGTTATAGTAGATAGAGCAAAGACAGTTCCCAACCTCAAAAGCATATTGTTTCAAAATGTTATTTGTACATAGATTTTTTTAAAAAATGTTTTTCCAGTTTTGTCTCAGTCTCCATGTTTATTTGAGCCTGCTTCAGAGTGGGTTTCACCCTTTTGATTAAATTTTTTTTTGTTTTACCACTTTTGATAGCATTGATACAATGCTAAGAGAGAACTTTTTCTCTACCCCAAGGAGCATCAGCAGTAGAGTGTGATAATACACCAGCACTTTCAGTTTCACTTGGAGTCTGAGGCAAATTCAGATGATCAAAAAACATGCTTACTATTTGGTCCCACTTCCACTACATTTAGCCATGGTTTGTATTTCTAAAGAAAACTAAATTTTGAATTCTATAAAGATGGGGATTATATTTGGCTTGTGTCAGCAGCTTTCCCTTGACAGTCCCCAAACATGACAGAGATTGCCGAAGGCCCTCAGCAAAGAATGGAGAGGGAGGTCTGCCATTGGAGCAGTAAACTCAAGCTACAGTTAATGCTTTTAGATCCCTATAATATTTTATTTTTAACCACTATATTTCATTTCTAATGTGACTTACATAAGAAGAACAAAAGGCAGGGGTATCATGTAGGAAGAATGTTTAGAGGACACCATGAATATACTTTAAAGTTACCTGTTTTTTCAAATTAGATGTTCAAACATCATGTCTTTCCAAAACAATAATTAAGAGATTCTTGTTATGCATGAATACAAAGAAAAGGTATTTTAATAATTTCTGTAAAGGCGAGATGATTTATACCTACACTGTCCAGACAACACCTAGCTAGTGGCTAGAATTATTGTGTCTAACTGCCAGGCCAGACACACAGTACCTTTCTCCTTGGATGCCAATAGCTAAAATCTTAAAAATTTATTTAATTTCACTATTTATTTTTAATATTCTCTATTGCATGTATATTTGAGTGTGTAAGATGTATGACCATATTGCTGTTTTTGTCAGATCGTGGAGCTGAACTGTTAACAGTCTCACTGTTTGAATGTCTACTTTACATGTTTTAACTTTGTAATTTGAACAACTATTTCCAAGATGTCACTATGTAATTTGTCAAGTAATGATTTCTTAATTTTTCATTGCTGTTGTTGTTGTTCTTTTCCTTTTTTCCTTAGAATTCTATATTGTTGCTACCCTTTATTCTGTTTCTTTTGTTTGTTTTTTTCTCTTTAATTTAAAAAAAAAATTCTCTAATAGTATACTAAGTGTTTCTGTCACTAAAACCTTACCTTTCAATATAATTTCCAAGTTTAGTGTTTATCCTTCAACATCACATCTTACATTGGCTGGAGATGAAATGGTGGAAATACAGACATTTTAATTTCACCAGAAACACTTTATAAATCATATTTAAAATGTATATCCTCCTTGAAACTGTTTAGCAAGTTATATCCATTTTGTGTCAATTTCTGTGATTCACTCCTATATTCAAAGCTATAGTTCATGTTGAGAATATTTTTACATTTATCCTATGGTTGTGGTCATGGATGGTGAGGAAAACAATTAGAATCAGGGCACAGAATTTATAATATTATTTTATGATGGTCACCCAGAGTTAAACACAAGAAAGTGCAGGAAATCTGTCCACAACACTAAAAACCGGGAATATTCAACCAAGGGCCTGGATCCCACAGCAATGTCCTGCATGAGTCCAGATGGAAACCTACAGCCCATGACAGTGCCTCCCATGAGTCCAACTGGAGATCTAGATCCCACAAGAAGGACTCATGCCTGACTGTTTTATGGATTCATGCTGCAAAGTCCCAAAGGTCAGCAGTCGAAGCTAGAAAGTCTATGCCAGCAGGGTGAAGGAACTGTGCTAGTAGGTTAAGAGTTCTACATTGGAGCCGAGAAGTCATACTCAAAATAAGAACCAGGATGCCCTGAAAAGTACCACAGCCATCCTCAAGGACATGGAGGTTCCAAGGTCCTCCGATGATAAGAACAGTCAAGTACATGCCAGAAAGCCAGCATGATGAGTTTGTCCTGCAGATTAAATGGTACATGTCTTCCCCTCTGGAGCCAGGAAGCAATGCTTGATGTCAGGACCAGAGTTCCCCCAAAGTGAACCACAACCACTCTCACCAACAAGGTCCCAGCTCCTCTGATGACAAGGGTCAAACTCATAATAAGGAAGCTAGGCATGCCGAGCTCCTCCAGGAGAACTAACAGCTCAAAACAGCAACACTAAGAGAAACCCACAATGCCTTGCTCATCTTCTCCACATCCCTATTTACGCTGGCAACTTTCCTCAGGTAGAACATCTACTCTCAGCACCATGTTGATTTAATTCAGCTGGCGTTAAATTGACCACCAGGTTTTAATCCGTAACATCTACATTTCTCTTTTTTCATTTTCTGCTCTCATTAATCTAATCCTAGATTAAAACTACATATTAATCTCTATAAGGCAATAAATTAGTACTTGATGTGTGGCATATAACCAGAATAAATGTCTATAGAAGAAGGTTAGAGACAGCAATCTAGTTGGCAAGGGAAAAGAGGATTTTCTTAAAATTGTGATTGTGAACATAGTGTTGTCCTGGGCCCCATGTTTATTTGAGGGTGCCTTTAAAATGTGTTTGACCCTCTTGATTTATTTTTTTCACCACTTCTAAAGCATTGATACAGGTAAAGAAATTTTTTTCTCTGTCCCAAGGAGCATCAACAGTCCAAATATGATAATAAATGTCAACTAACATTGCCCTTAATCTCAGGGAGAAAAAAAAGGAGTATAGAAAGTACTGGAATGGACAGTGGCTCATCCAAAAAAAGCAGATGCCACTTGGCTCAAATGGATTTTTATCATGTAGGAATGTGGGGATTGTATTATCAGTATTTTATTTTTTGAAGGAAACCAGAAGTCTGGACTTTTATGTGAGCTCTCCCCTCTTTTTTTCACCCAGTTTTGGCACAAACTAATCTTTTTTGTGACTTCACAAGACAGTATGGTATCTTTTTTTTTAAGAGACACTGACATCCATATTATCTTGACTGACTCATTTGGTGGGAACAAGAAGTCCATATGCTAATGCAAATAAAGAGAAGGAAGAGGTTCAGGAAGAGGGGGAGAAGCAGGAGAAATATTCTGCAATGTATAAAGATAATGCATATTGATACTTTTTTTTTACCAAAACATATATATATGTACCCCACCAAACTGAGTTCTTAAGTAGGCAAATATATGTGTGTGTGTGTGTGTGTGTGTGTGTATCCACTTTAAAATAAGAATTTTTTTAAAACAGGAGGTAAAGAAGGAATATTGGGATACAAAGCTGTGACACATATAATAAATTTTCTTTTTTAAAAAGAATTGATCTTGATTCCTAGCAAAAAGGAAGAAATACATTGCATGGACAATAAAATTCAACATATTTCTTACCTAGGATGCAGTATAAGAGTACCGAAAGGTTTTTATTATGTTACTGGCGTTTTTTTATAATGAGTTATGGGTATATGATTATTTATCATAAATTATAAATTTTTACATATCTGAAATATTTCATAAGTTCATTTCAAGAAAATAAATGTTAGGTCTTTATCAAATATCTAAATGTTGGTTTTTCTGACAATTTTATTTTCTTTTCAAAGCCAAGAAGGCAAAAGGCTCTTAGACTTTTTTTACTGCACTAATACTCTCTCAGCCTCTGACAGAAAGTGACAGGAGTCTTGAGCTGAAAGCATACTTCACACTGGCAGGAGCACTGAGGGGTTACCAGAAATGCGCTAGCTAATGGTACTGCTGTTGGCTCCAGCAATTGAACCCTAGATTTCTGTTTGCTCCTTAAACCCAACCAGGGATGTTTATAGAATAACAGTGCTCATGAGTCTGCTACAATGGCTACAAGGAAGTAATTAAGAGAAATTAGTAATTTCTGAGCAATAGTAGGAACCATGCTAAGCATATGTATTAGCAAACTCATTACCATCTTCTTAACAATTATCATTCCTGTAACATTTAACAGTATACAGAAAGATCTCACATATGTTATCTGTGTTTCACAACTTTGGAAAGAACAGAGGGAAAGTATATATGCATCATGCAGTGAGAAAACTGAATATCAGAGTGATTTTCCCCCAGGTCAATGAGCTATTAAGGTCAGTTCTCTGCTTCAGCATAACGGTTAGGCTAGCCCAACCTCTAATATTGACTTGGCATTTGATGAAGGTATTCTGGGATTTCAACCCTCCAAACATTAAGAATTAATTAATGTCTCTAAACCCTTTAAATAGGTAAGTAGGTACATATAGCAATGACTTCCTTCAAAATTTGGACAATTTTTGGTCAGTGACTTACATTTTCTAATCACTAAATCCACCTTCACAATTTGAGCTATGGATTTGGCTGTGCCTGAGACCTATGACTGATCATGATCTTAATCACAGGTAAATTTTTAAAATATCTTATAGGAGAATAGTGTCTCAGTCTGACTCTTAGGTCCATCCATGATTTTATAACTGTGCCTTTCCCTACAACACATTTTTTTAAAAATTGCATAGACTGAGTCAGTACAGGCAGAAAGAACCAGCAGATCCACCTCCACCTGCTGGCCACCACTACCAGAAGGCTCCTTCATATGGGCAGCCAGCATGGGCAGAGAGAACCAGCAGATCAGCCTCCATCTGCCAGCCACCATGACCGAAAGCTTGCTTTCTGCAGGCAGCCAGCAGGAGCAGGGACATGCATCCAGGTAAGCCTCCTGCACCTGTAGGCCATCATTGGAGGTCCTTGCTTTGTTCGGGCAGCCATCACCCACCAGGTGAATCATTGAAACACACACCTGTGTGCCTGACACTTTCATGGGAGTCCCAGTGTAGACATGCAGGGACTGCACTGAGAGAAGCAGCCCCACCACCATGCACACCTGGCCATTGAGGAAGCCCTAGTGTAGCTGCACAGGTCTGGAGAAACCCACCCTACACCCTGCTACCTCCCTGTAAACCCAGAGTCAGAGGAATCCAGGTGTCTGTCCCATTCCCCTACACCATAGAGGGGCTGCCGATATGGAAAGTGCCTGGGGCCCCACAACCACCTTGTTGGGAGGAACCCAGGAGAATGTTAAGACAAGGGCGCAAAAAGCAATCTCCAAAATCCAGCCCACACAGAGCAAGTCTGGGAGATACAGTCATAGAAGGAAATGGAAGTCAGACACCTAAAATCTCCAAAAGAATAGCAACTGAAGTAAAAGAAACACCTTCATGAAACTGTGAAAGTAATTAAATCAGAAATAATGTCTCACCAACATAATGAAAGAATTGCTCAGCACATCTAAAGAGGACATAGATTTAAAAAAAAGAGGAGCATAGAAAAATGATGGAAACCTTGAATGAACAATATAGAAAAGACTTACAATGCAGGAAACTGATTTAGAGAGATATCCAGAAAATTAAAAAGTTGATCAAAAGCCAGCAAAACCATTTGAAAGAGATTGAAGAGAGACTTTCAAACCTTGAAGACAGGATTGTGACTAGTGATCATGAAAGATCTCTGAAAAATAATAAGGAATCAGGAAATAATTCAATGGCTGCAAGATGACACAAAGAAACATAATTTAAGAATGATAGCTATCAGTGAAATAGCAGGGGTCAAAACAATTGAAATAAAAAGGTTATTTACAAAAGTAATAGCAGAAAACTTCCCAAACATGGGGAAAACATCTGGCATGCAGAAATGTGAGGCATATAGAACTCCAATTTGCCATAACCAAAGTAAATCCACACCCCCGACATATAATAATCAAGATATTAGAAATTCAGTGCAAGAACAAAATCTTGAAAGCTATTAGAGAAAAGAAACAGATCACCTATAAAGGAAAACCAGTCAGAATCATGGCAGACTTGTCAACACAAACCATCAAGTCAAGAAGAGTTTGGAGTGAAGTGTTTCAAACCCTGAAAGAAAACAACTTCCAACCCAGATTGATATAACCTGCAAAACTGTCTTTCAAAATGGATGGAAAAATAAGATACTTACATGACAAAGAACAACTGAAGGAATTCATTACCACCAAACCAACCCTACAGAGAGTTCTGAATGATATTTAAGAGAGAGATATAAGATGGCCATGGTTCCAGGAACAGCAGCAGAGGAAGATTGCCAAACTGGACAGGCAGTTGAATGAAGGGGAAAAGTGGAGGGCCAACAGTAGGAGGATAGCATGGCAGAGACAAACCAATGTATACTGGTTATAACCATTGAGGTAGTTGGCCTCAATTCAGCAATATAAATGAACATAGGAGAGTGAATCAAGAAACAAGGTCCATCGATACACTGTACACAAGAAAAACATTTAACTCAAAAGGAAATTCATAGACTGAAAATCAAAGGAGAGAAAACAATTGTTTCATGTAACAGGAGATAATTAAAAAAGCAAGGGTAGCTTGCCCATCAACCTAGAATAGATAAGAAAGATAAGCTATTTTCATACAATGGAAAGCTACTCAGCTATAAGGTAGAATAATGTCTAGGCTCTTATAGGTAAAATAGATGCAACTGGAGATCATGTTCATGAGTGAAATAGTTTGAACTCTTATGGGTGAATCCTAGCTTAAAAAACAGAAGTTAGTGGGATCCAAAAAGCACAATAGATATCATAAAAATGATACAGGAGGAAACACCTAGGAGGGGGAGGTGGTAACCACTGTTAATTTCTTACTGTCTTGTCTTGAACTCTTATATTGTTTTTATAATTTTGTTAGGTTTGCTTTTATTCTATTTTGTTAGATTTTACTGGGTCTGATGGTATGGGTAGCTATTTTGAACACAATGTGATATATTATGGTAATCATGGTTGGTTTCCTATTTTGTTTTGAAGTCCTGTAATGCTTTCATTCATCTGATTAATTGGTATTATTCTGTTTTGTTTTGTTTGATTTTATTATATGTCTGGTATGAACAGCTATTTTGAAGAAAATGAGACATTATGGTAGCCTTTGCTGATTTCCTATCATCTTGTTTTGTAGTCCTAATGCTTTTATTCTTTGGTTTTGATTGGTTCTATTTTTTTGTGTTTTGATTTTATTAGGCGTGATAATATAGACAACTGTTTTGAAGAAAACAAGACCTTATAGTAACCATTGTTCATTTCCTGTTATCTGGTGTTGAAGTCCTGTAATGCTCTCGTTCTTTTGATTGGTTTTATACTATTTTGTTATGTTTGATATTATTGTGTGTGAAGGCATGGATAACTATTTCGAAGAAAGCAAAAGACATTATGGTAGCCACTGTTAGTTTCTTGTCTTGTTTTGAAGTCCTGTGTTGCTTTCATTGTTTTGTTATGATTCTCTTTGCTCTGTTTTGTTTTCTTTAAAATAAAAAAAAGAAAAAATCACATGGACTTTTTTAAAGTAACTGGCAACAGCATTTCTAATAAATGATTTGTACTCATTGTTCCCATCACACAGCTCTGCTGTTAATGCGAACATCCAAATGCACATAATTCTTATATCCAAGACTATTTAGACAGCCAGGAAGAGGGAGGTATACATTAGAATGTGGTATAAATTTTAAACGTTTCAATTTTTTAAGACTTCTTTGTATGCACTTGTCACATTTTACTGTTCATGAAACTCTAATAAAATCTTAAACAAATAGGGAATTAAGTTTCTTGTAGTACAGATACCCTAGAGGTAAATGTTTATCTGGGCCAGAATCAGTTCATTTGTTTACTAATGCCAGGGATCTAAGTTCTTTCTACTTTTCTGTTCTATCATCCAGGGTAGGATTTTATCTTCATGCTTATATCCTCCTGGTAGTAAAATGACTGATAAAATTCTGGGGTCAAAGTAAAAGGTACCATATGGGGATTAAAAAGGAGGTAAAAACAGTGCCGGCATCATATGTCCCTTTTTTTTAATTAGGAAAAAAAAATTTTCACAGAAATTCTATAAGCAGATTTTATCTTAAGTCTCATTGGATAGAAAGATATCAGATGGCCACCCTAAGCTACAAAAAGAGTAGGAAGGAAAAGTGCCATGCTTGGTTTATTGATCATGCCATATCATCTAGTACTGGACATAAAGAAAAGTAGTCCTTTTGTAATAAGAAAGCTGCAAAGGTTTAAGGGAAACAACTAACCATGTTTGCCTTAAATATCCACCTAAAACTATATTTTCTGCCTTTCTTAAGCAAAGGGGACCTAGAAATCTAATACATTCTTATAAAAAAGGAATACAGAAGCATAGCAAATTGTGAATACTCTGCTTTTTCCCTGTCTTGGTCCATCTGTGGAATAACTAATTTTAGTGAAAACCAATAATAAAACTTGTAATTGAGGAAGATACATGTAATATTTATTTCCTACTCTTTCTCCTTTCTACTTCTGAAAATTAATTCATTTTTATATTTCCAGGATGATATTTATGGCCTACGTTTAAATCTAGTGCATCCCAGTTAAGAAACTGGCTACCATTTCAAACACAAAATATCTCAGCTAAAAGTAGACATTCATTTTATTTAAGAATTACAAACTACTTTATATTAATGATAAAATGATGGAAAGTTTCTTTCTTTTACCAACATTTCTCTGAAAAGTAGATGTCTTAGTCATTTTCTCATAACTAGGACACAGTGCCTGTTATGGCTTATATCTAGATGTCCTCCCAAAGCCACACGCTGTCATAGGTGGGACATTTTAGAAGTGGTTCGATCTAATGGTGTGATGCTGGAATTGATTCATGGTATAATGCTAGGATTAAGGGTGTGAGTACTGCCTACCATAAGGCCTGATAAAATTTAAGAGAGAGAAAGAGGGCTGCTATTGTTGTTTGTTGCTTGCTACTTCACTGCTTTGATGCCTTCTGCCTACCAAGAACTGTTTCTCCTTTGTGATTCCCCTCTGCCATGCTACCTTGCCTTGGAGTCAGCCAATTATTGGGTGAAATTTCTCCTAATTGTTAGCTGAAATAAATTGTCCTTTTTTGACTTTGACTTTGGGTGTTGGGTATTTTGTCTCAGCAATAGGAAAAAGTGACTAAAGCAATATCCACCACCATTTAGAGAAGACTTTATTTTTTGCTTAAAGTTTCAGAACTTTCCGTCCATAGTCAGCAAGTTCAAATGTAGAAACAGCATGGCAGAGGGAAAGCTGCTCATATCATGACTTCCTGGAAGCAGAGAGAGGAAGGAAGAAGCCAAGGAAGGAGATATATCCTTCCATCTGGCCACAAAGAAATAATTTGCAAATTATTCAACTCTATTTTTTGGCCCTGATTCTCCCAGTAAATACAGCTAAAAGCAGCCAGAATTAACTGGACTGAATGTTGAGCTGCTTTAAAATATTCTCTGCCAAATTAATTAGCCTGCTTCCCTTAATCCCAGTCTCCCCCAAAGTTTCAGGACATGGGAAAACTGTAGAAAATTTTTCCAACAGAACATAATGTGCATGGCCTCTGCTAGTAGAGTTCTTGTTTCCAGCTGATATCTGCTGACCCTGGCCTTTACTATCCACATTTTTATCAGCATTCTGATCTTCTGAGTTCTAACCAGTATCACCCATCAGACTTTGCTTATCGCATTCTAGTAGTTCTCTATTTGGCATTTGAAAATCTTTCCAAACTCCTCCCACAAACCAGTTTCAAAGGCTTCTAAACCACATCATCAGGTAGTGACAGCAACAATTCCACTCTTGCTATTAGAATCTATCATAGTCACTTTCTTCATCTTTGAGATGCAATACTAGACAGTTAAAACAAGAGAGGCTTATTTTGGTTCACAATTTCAAAAGTTTCAGTCCATGGTTGGCAGGCTCAAACATCAAATCAGCTTGGTGGAAGACTTGCTTTGATGGAGAAAAGCTGCTCACTTCATGACAGCCAGGAAGCAGAGAGAGAAGAGAGTATCCAGGTCAGGAGACACACCCTTCCAGGTCATTCCCCCAGGGACTCACTTTCTCCAACTAGGTCTCACCACCTAATAGCACATTCAACTACGTATTCATCAGTAGATTAATCTACTAACGGGTATAGTGCTCCCAAGATCCTATCACCTTCCATATACATTTTAGACCTAAGCATTAACAGTAGATAACTGCTAATTATTCTGGTCTTATAACAATGTGTTCCAACTCCAGTAGTTTGAACTTGTTTTAAATATTTGTAATTTTAAAAGTTAAAGGAAAACCAGAGCCTCTGTCAATTTTTCAAAAGGTTCTTGATATCTACCTTCAAAAGGTAGATGGCAGATAAAGTTTTTCTACTGTGAATAAGATCAAAGGAAAGACCAGCTACAGTGCCACATTGAGGTGTAAATGTCCCTCTGTATCATCTTTCTTATCCCTAATGCTGATTTTGTCTTTTAAATTGTTTGCTTGTATAGATGTAAGAATTTCTGAGTTTCTTATAGGCCACTGTGTCTTAAAAGGAATTAAATGTACTTTTCCAAATGTAATTCTATATGTTTACTTTGAATTTTCTAAACTTCAATATGAAGGCCATTAACATTCAATAAAATTTGTGTGAGTTCATGAATTATATACAGACAACTATTATAAGAACTGAAGATAAAATAGTGTATAACACAACAGTCCTTGTTCTTACTGAACTTACTACAGAGTAGTGAGTTCAATACTTTTAGCCAAAAGTTTCCTAGTAGAATTTTATAGCTAAGACCTTATATTTCTGGAGGTAAGTAATGCCACCTGCTAAAATATACAAAGCCCCACCCTTCCACAGCTTTATGTACTAATGATTTTTTTTACAGTCATTCAGGTACCTTTCTCTTAGGACTGAGGACGTCTGAGTCCTTTTCAGTCAGATGGTAGATGGAGAGGTGGAGCAAGTTTTGTTTTCTGGAATATTTTGTATGGGTCAAACTTAAAAGTGATATGTCACTTTTGCTTACATTTGATTTGGTCACATGGTCATATCCAACTGCAATGGAGGCTTGTTATGTGTCAAAGATGAAGAAGGAAAGATAGTTGCACTGATAACATCAAGTAGTATGTGCCCAAACCAAAAAGGTGAGTGAAATTTGAAGGAGAAAAGTAGGAAAGAGATGACAAAGAAATTTACAGGCAGAGGAAATGTGAAAGAGAAGGACCAGAAGTGAGAGACCATGGCTGAGAGCTGAAAGTTGTTTAGTGAGGCTAGAAGAGGGACTTCAAATTGGCAAGGAAAGGGACAAGCAGATCATAAATATTTTGTAGACCCTTTTTAAGGAATGTTGGCTTTATATCAAGAGAAGTAGGATGCTGTTAAATGTTCAAGCCAAGAAAATTAAATGAAATGATTAGATATTTAGAAAAATGGAGTTCCTGGGGAGCTACCAGGATGTTGGACTGGGCCCAGCAGATTGCAGGGCCTCAGTCAACCATGCTCAGTGGCCGTGTTTCAGTCCAGGAGGCAGGAACCTTGCTCGAGGATTCTGGGCTCAACTGAGTTGGCCTGGGGACAGCTTATGACCAGCACTGCCAGCTGCAGAGTTCATATCCACACTCCTAGAACAGGGGATTGTGCCTGGGGGCTCTACTGGGCCCAGTTATCCACACCCAGCTTTTGTCTCTCAATTGAGAGCTAGGAGTCTACAGAGAGGTGGAGGTTGCCTGGGGTGAGTTCCAGAGACCTGGGGAGAGTTGGAGATCTACATTCTGGCTTTTGAGTTCCTGGGGAGCTACTGGGATGCTGGACTGGGGCCAGCAGAATGCGGGGCCTCAGTCAGCCATGCTCCATGGCCTTGTTTCAGTCCAGGAGGCAAGAACCTTGCTCAAGGACTCTGGGTTCAATTGGGCTGGCCTGGGAATGGCTTGCAACCAGCACTGCCAGCTGCAGAGTTCATATCCACACCCCTAGGACAGGGGATTGTACCCCGGGGTCTCTTCGGCCCCAGTTCTCCACACCCAGCTTCTGCATCTCAATTGAGAAAGCCAAGAATCTGCAGAGAGGTGGAGATTGCCTGAGGTGAGTTCCAGTGGCCTGAGGAAAGTTGGAGACCTACATTCAGCTTTTGAGTTCCTGGGGAGCTACTGGGATGCTGGACTGGGTCCAGCAGATCACAGGGCCTCAGTCAATCACGTTCAGTGGCCTTGTTTCAGTCCAGGAGGCAGGAACCTTGCTCGAGGACTCTGGGCTCAATTGGGCTGGCCTGGGAATGGCTTGTGACCAGCACTGCCAGCTGCAGAGTTCATATCCACACCCCTAGGACAGGGGTTGTACCCCGGGGGTTTCTCTGGCCCCAGTTCTCCACACCCTGCTCCTGCCTCTAAATTTAGGGGGCCAAGTACCTGCACAGGAGCTGAGACTGCTCCAGTAGCTGAGGGTGCAGGAGGGGATTTGCCAAACACCCAGAGGAAGCTTTGGAACACAACTCAAACCAAGGAAATAAAGAAAAATGACAAAAGGAAAGACCAAAAGGCAGGCTCAAATCACCAGCCCATCCCAAGAAAGACTGCAAGCCATGTACATAGAAGAATATAGAAGCCATACACCTGAAATGACTGAAAAGATATCAACTGAAATAAAGAAGCAACTAGGGGAAACTATGGAGAAATTCAAATTAGAAATAATTGCCCAGGTGAAAGAAGAAATGATAAAAGTAGTGAAAGAAATAGTGAACACCTATAGTGAAGACTCAGCTAAAAAATTATAGGAACAAAGCAAACAGATAGAATCCCTGAATGAACACTATAAGAAACAGACAGAATGCAAAAAGCAGATTCAAAGAGATATACAGGAAATCAAAAATTCTATTGAAAGCTGTAGAAACTGCCTCAATGAAACTGAAGATAGAATTTCAGACCTCAAAGATAAGATTGTAGCTAGTGAACAGGAAAGGAAAGATCTTTTAAAAATAACAAAGAATCAGGAAATAACAATTCAACAGCTGCAAGAATATGCAAAGAAAAATAACATAAGATTAATAGGGATAAATGAAAAAGAAGGGGACAGCCCAAATGATATCAAGAGGATATTTACAGAAGTAATAGCTGAAAACTTCTCAAACATGAGAATAGAAACTGACATTTGGATTAGTGAAGCATATAGAACTCCAAATAGCCATCACCAAAATAAAACTATACCCAGACACATAATAATCACCATCCCAGAAACCCACCATAAGAACAGAATACTAAAAGCTGTTAGAGAGAAAAGGCAGATCACCTATAAAGGATAACCTATCAGAATCACCGCAGACTTCTCAACACAAACAATAAAGTCAAGAAGTGCATAGAGTGAAGTATTTCAGATTCTAAAGGAAAACCACTTCCAACCCAGACTGATGTACCCTGCAAAACTGTCCTTCAAAATGGATGGAGAAATAAGATACCTCCATGACAAAGAACAGCTGAAAAACTTCATGAACACCAAACCAACCCTACACAGAATACTGAAAGACATTCTAGATACACATAGGATAAAACCACCAAGCAAGGTAGACAATTAAATAGAATGGAAATCTAAAGATACAATAGCAGAAAGATAACATATCAACAATAAACCAATATATAACAGTTATAACCATTAATGTAAATGGCCTCAACTCACCAATCAAAAGAAACAGACTGGCAGAATGGATCAAGAAACAACATCCAACCATATGCTGTCTACAAGAAACCCATCTTATCCAAAAGGAAACACATAGACTGAAAGTCAAAGGACAGAAAACAGTACTTCATGCAACAGGAAACCAAAGAAAAGCAGGAGTAACAATCCTGTTTGCAGACAATGTGAACTTCAAACCAAGAATGATCCAAAGAGATAAAGAAGGTCACTACATACTAGTTAGAGGAAAACTTCAAGAGGAAGAGATAACAATCTTAAATATATGTGCACCAAATTCCAGAGCACCCAGCTATACATAGCAAATATTAACAGAAATGAAAAGTCAAATAAGCAATAACACAATTATAACAGGAGATTTTAACACACCATTGACACAGAGGGACAGATCAACTAGACAGAAAATCAGCAAAGAAATAACAGAACTGAATCATACCTGCGAACAAATGGACTTGATAGATGTATATAGAGTTTTCCATCCAACAACATCAGAATATACATTCTTCTCAGCAGTACATGGGACATTTTCTAAAATAGACCATATGCTAGCCCACAGAACATATTTAACTAAGTGCAAAAGAATTGAAATTATCCCATGCACGCTATCAGACCATAGTGCCATGAAATTACAAATTAACAATAAAAGCAACTGCAAAAACCTCACAAACACATGGAAACTGAGTAATACACTCTTGAG
>PVJX010022081.1:0-31066 GCA_004027295.1 Dolichotis patagonum | reverse complement strand
CTCTGGGGGCAGCTGAGAGTGTAGCAGACTTTCGGTGGCCTGAAGGAGAGAGACCCTGGCACATCAGGACCTGCACTGTGTGGTTGACTTGGGGTGCGGGAGAACAAGGAACTCTTCCCATCTCTGGGGGGCGACTGTGATCCTGCCTGCGTGTGGGCTGAGAATCAGACATCTCATGTCGTCCTGTCCCCCATCCCGTGTCCCTCCCTCTCACTCCCCTGCTTAGCAAGTGGGAGCCAGTGAACTACACATCTTATGAAAAGATTGGCTATGTTGTTTAGTGTGAGCTCTCCATATGCAAAGATGGGGACAACCATTTGGAAGAAAACAAGAGACAATGTGACAGATGGTGAAGATCTCTGGTTGTCTAGCTTTGAAATTTATGCTTTCTTATGTCCCATTCTGTTCTGTTTTGTTGTGTTTAATTTTGCTCCCTTTTAAAATAAAATTTTAAAAAAAGACAGAAAAAGGGAGTGGGGTGTAGAAACTTTTAACACTGCCCAGAAAGAACAATGGCTGAGGTACCGGTGAGAACTCCAGGCCCCTTAGCAATAGGACTGTTTCCTCAGGTCTCATACCCAAAGGCAGTTGACCATTTCTCAATGTTTCAGTGACATTCACCTCCAGCAGCCTGCCGCTCTCCAGGGTCCCCCACCCCTACCTCATAGGCTGTATGGCAGGCCTGGGGACATCCTCAGTGTTAGAAATTTGGTGGCTGGATTACACAACAGCCAGTGTAACTGGAGTCACGGCCTGCTTGGTGTTGATGGGCATTTGCTGTTGATGTCCCAAGTCATCTGGCAAAATGTCAGACACATGAGGTTCATCCTAAAGAGGGAGGTAAAGTCCTCTGCTTTCTCTTCAGCTCATACACACCTTTTGCCTTTTAAAAGGAGATAATTCTTCCATTTTCTGAAATAAATTCCTATTGTTGGGTGACACATATATTGAAAAGTCAGTGCACAAATCTTAATGTTCACAAAGTGAACATACTCATTAAAAAAGCATTAAAAAGCAGAATTATCAGCTTTCCAGAAGATTATCCCTGAGTTCCCTCACAGCACCTCCCTGCAAGAGTAAATGCCAGCCCAGTTTCTCTACCAGAGATTAATTTTGCCTGAGTTTAAAACTTTTATGTACTATGTACTGGGAACACTTATGTAGTATGTGCTCTCTTGCTTTTTTAATAGTTTACCTGTGTTGCTACTGGTAGCATTAGGTTGTTCATTCTCATTTCATTATAGCATTTCCTTGGATGAACATTTACTTTGGCCCTTTTTAATATTTATTTATGTATTTATTTTATTGCTTCAGGGAATTGAACTCAGGGTCTTGTGCTTGTCAGGCAAGTGCTTATGCCACTGAGCCATATCCCCAGCTCTGGCTCGGCTCTTTGTTATTTTTTCATTTTTTTGGTACCGGGGATCAAACTCATGACCTCGCGCTTGCCAGGCAAGCGCTTATGCCACTGAGCTAAACCCCCAGCCCTCGGCTCTTTTTTAAATGTTGACCCAGTCTAAACCTTGGAGGGCCTCAAGCTTGCCAAAGGAGTTTTTAAAAAAACGCACTTAAAACCAGGGCACTGGGATAAATTCACCAACATTCAATAAAAGCCAGTTTTTAAAACAACAGAGACACGCACCTCGCCACTATCCTCGTCCTCCTTTCTTTCTTGGGGAGAAATGATCAGTGTCTTCAACAGCTGGTCTAATAACACTGTACCTTCCATAAGTACTGCACTTATCAAAATTACGCTTTATAGTCATCATCCAACTCACCCTGACAGGTTTCCAAAGCAGTTAAATGTTCTAATAAGTAAGACTATTTGACTGAAAAACAAATAACAGCTTTTGGAGCAAGGTATCAGATCAAAGCATGCTCTAAAACTTGATAGTTCGCCCTCAAATGGAGAATGGTTTTACTTGAGGTTATCACCTAACTGCTATCCTATGATTTAACTGGAGCAGGAGTTAAAGAGCTGTCTTGGGAAAATAAGTTCCAGAAAGTCCAAGTCTCTTTCACCCAGAAGTGAATTGGGCTGGTATCGAGGGTAGGAATGTTATTTGCGATGTTCTGGTGAGGAACCAACATTTCTAACTCTTCTGCCATCTGCAAGCTAAGAGTCTGTGTTTGGGCAGTGAATCTCTGAGCGCCTTGGGTTTGGCCCACCTTCTGCACAATCCAGTGACAACTTCTGCTCTCTACTTCCTTTTCGAGGATTTTTCTATAGTGATTGGTCTGGGAGAAGAGAGACAGTGCCTTCTGGCGCACAGACTGGATTCTTTCTCCTGCCAGTGCAAAGTCTGAGCAGGTTTACTTTCAGCCTTTTTAAAAAGCATTGGAGGCTTGCTCCCAAAACTCAGGGCTTTCATCTGCAGCACAAGCCCACTGCGCACCGGGGTGCGCATTACCCAACTTGTGGGACGTGGATCCATGGTTTAATTGTTTCAGAGGCAAACATCATTGCCTCCAAAACAGAAGATGCCTCCAAAACATCTTCTATTTGGGAACTATCTCAGACATGTTTCTTTATTTGTCCTATTTTATTTTATTTCTAAATTTTTATTAATACATCTTTGCACTGTATTCCTTGTGGGGAGTTGTACATACACATAACACATCTTCCTTCTTTTTCCATCCCCTTCCTTTCCCCTCCACTCACTTCTTGGTCTCCTTATCTTTCGCAAAAGATTTACCTCCCTGTTTCTTACTGTCTGTATTTTATTGTGCTCTTTGATTTATTTGTAGGTTGGGTTTCTCCTGTAAGAGAAACCATGTGATTTTTAAGCTTGTGTGTCTGATTTATTTCACTTAGCATGACTGGTCCTGTTTCTGAGGCAGAATCTTAAATAGTGTAAATATCCTTCTCCACTTGTCGGGGGATTATGTCCCAATGAACGCATCATATGTAAAAAAACCATAAGTCAAAATGTATTTCATAGATGTCACCTACGGAACAGCATAGGTTAGCCTTAGCCTACCTGAAATGTGCTGAGAACAGTATTAGCCAGCAACTGGGAACGATCACATAATACAAATTCCATTTTATAATAAAGTGGTGAATATCTCATGTAGAGATGCAGGTGGGAGTTTTGCAGACATGATAGGATACAGAAACACAGCATCCAAAACCTGCCCACAACACAGGAGAGCATGGGCTGCTTCTTCTCATGATCCTGCACCTGACTGGGAGCTGCGACTCGCTGCCGCTGCCGCCAAACTTCATAACAGAGGATCACGCCACACAGTGATAGCTTGAGAAAAACCCAAATTCAAAATCTGAAATATGGTTTCCATGCAGTGCATATTACTTTTGCATTATCATAAAACTAAAAAAAAAATCCTAGACTGAACCATCAGAAGTTGAAGGCTGTGTGACGTTATCTTCAGGGAATACACTACCATGCAATGCTCTTCTTAAATTTGGGTGAAAAGAGACAAAAGAAAGTATCAGTCTGTTTTGGAGTGCTATGACCTATTAATTTAGTTTTTGGTAGTTGTCTGACTCTGAGTTTAGCTATATATGTTAATTTGCATTGCAGTTATGAGGCCTCACAAAGCGGTCATCTTTCACATAATAGTGATTATAAGAATGTAAAGCATTTCCATACAGAAAAGAATGAAAACTGTATTTCCAGAGAAGCAAGTAAACACAGAATCAACAGCATATTTTCTTGCTTAGGAAAACCTAAGTCATAACACAAGGTGGTTATTTAGATAGTATTATTACAAAGAATTCAAATATACACGCTTGGCCAGGAAACAACAGGCGGAGCCAAATAGGCAAAGTTTGTCTTTAATATCATGGTTTCCAAGAAGCACCATAAAAGTCAAACAGTCAGACATTTCTCTGTGAATTCTGTTGTTGTTGTTCAAGAAATGTTGCATGGAGAAGTTCAACAACCTGTGTAGAAAAATCAGAGATACTGGGTGGAGGGGAAGGGACGAAATGTCATTGCTATATTTTATAATATATTTGGGGAAAAGTTTAGAAATGATGGAGAAGACACAGTGGCACTGTAACTAAAGCAAATATTGGCACATCTGGTACAAAAAAAGACACTTTACAGTATTTCTATTGGTATGTTACAATTTTCAGGTTGTATGTCTAAAATGCGGAGTCTTAGGATGTCACATCAAAAAATAGAGAACTGACACAAAAAGCCAAATGTTATGATACAAAAGACAATAGTAACAGTCAACCTTGGACAGTTGAAAGGCCAGGGGGACAGGAGCCTGAAAGGAGCAAGACGCCATCCACTGCAATTTCTCCAGTTTTGCCTTTGCCACGTTCTGCTTCAAAAATTATCTAACAATGGAGAAGGAATAATAAATTACTTCAAAATATGCAAAACCATGAGCTAGCCAAACTATAACAGCTATTAATAAGCACTAAACTCAGGCATTATTATGGTTTAATCTAGATGCCCCCCCAACCCTCATGTGCTCATTGGTGAGCCTTTTAGGATGATGGCTGAATCATGGGGGTGTGATACTCATCCCTGATGCATTTATAAGTAAATATGAGGTTGGAAGGTGAAGCCTGGTGGAGGAGCTGGGTCACCTGCGGGTGTGGCCTGGAGGGATTTAACTCCCTCTTTCCCTGATTGCGCTCTGCTTCCTGCTGCCGTACCATGAGCAGTTTCTCCTCTGTGATGCCCCCCAGCCATGCCACCCTGCCTTGGAGCCAGCTGACTATGAAATGAAACTTCTACAGACTGTGAGCTAAATAAACCTCTATGTCTTATAGTTGTGGGTGTTGGGTATTGTGTCTTAATGATGAAAGAGTAAGACATGGACCATTATTGTATAGAAACTGTCTTTGACATTGACTACATAGTAATCTTTTGACTATTTCGGAATTGGGTATTCAGACACTGGGCATCTACACTGAGAGTTCTGTTCAGGGAAAACAAAATTACAGCTAACTCTAGATTCTGAAAAGCCCTATAAAGCTAAGAAAGTGAAGACTTTAAAGGAAACTTTGGAACAAGAAAGCTTTAAAGAAAATAAATAAAAACAACAAGAAATAGTTTTCTTTATAATAACCAGGTTAAAAGAAATTGAATATTTCCATGAGCATCTAATGCAAAACAATATAGACAAAAGGGAATTATTTTGTTTCATTCAGATTTTGGTAGTTTATAGTAGTATAGTTATTTTTGTTAAATATTTTGCTTATGTATTTGGAAATTGTCTAGATGTCATTTTTCATGTGTTAAAATGTTTCACAGTATGATGCTGTAACCATTTTATTTGGTACTGGGGATCAAACTCACAACCCTGCAACTGCAAGGCAGGCGCTTATGCCACTGAGCTAAATCCCAGCCCAACCATTTTATTTTAAGAAATCTATTAATACTAAAAAGATAAAGCAACTTTGTGTATTTTAGAAATTCCCCATATTTATAGAACAGAGGATAAATATTAAAGAGAATTATCTTTGGATACAAAATGGTACAGAACTCATTTAATAAAATTAAAAGTATATAGCAATTATTTTATTTAGCAAGATTAAAGGTATATAGCAATTATTTTATTTAAAAAAATTAAATTATTTAGTAAAATTATTTTATTTAGCAAAATTAAAGGTATATAGCAATTTTATATTTACTGGCTTATATTTTCAAGTAGCTATGATAAAATAAACATTTGCTAAATGAATGTTTATATGTTTCTTCAATATTATACTGCTTTTAAAATAGTTTGTGCTAGCTGGGCATGGTGGTGTACTCCTGTAGTTCCAGGACTTGGGAGGCTGAGGCAGAAGGATCGCCGTGAGTTCAAGACCAGCCTGAACTACACAGTGCGACCTTGTCTTAAAAAAACAACAAAGAAAAACAAAACAAAACAAAACAAAACTTTGTGTTACTTTTATAATAAGAACAAACACCAAAAATACTTTCAAAATTAAGTAATGATGAAAATAATAGCTATAATTTATGGGGCACCTATTCGGTATATTTCAGTCTGAGTAGAAGCTTGTCTCCCATACTTCCTGTACATTTCCCAGAAAAAGGAGAATAATGTGCCTAGCATATTCTATAATTTCAGGATCAGAAATAAGAAAACTTAGAAGACAAAGACGATTCTGATTCAAAGATGATTAAGGTTACATTGAAACAAAAACATTAGAGAGAAAAGAATACTTAATTTAGAACATGTTCTTCTTTAAAATTATACACACATATGGCCTGTCAAAATGGAGTTTGACAATAGCCCATGCTGACTATGGTTATAAATAGATAAATATGTATTCACATGAAACATAAAACACAAAATATGAAAACATTCATTATGTGCTGTAATTAGGAATCTACTTTTTTCAAGAAAGAAATTGACCCTGTCTTTTAAAAATGTTTCATAAATTTAAACTTATAGAAAATTGGCATTTTAAACTGGGCATGACACCACACACCTGTAATCCCAGCATTCTGGGAGGCTGAGGCAGGAGGGTTGCAAATTTGAGCCCAGTTTGGACAATTTAGCAACTTAGTGAGATCCTGTCTCAAAAAATGGTGGAAGGAGACCAAGGATGTGGCTCAGTGCAAAGGCCGAGAGTTCAATCCCCCATACCACAAAAATAAGCAAACAGAAAAACTAACAAAGAAGCAAACAAAACTTGCATTTAAAAGAAAGATCCTTTAAGAATCATGCTCATAGTATAACATGCTTATAATCCTAGCACTCTAGAAGGCTGAGGCAGGGGGATCACAAGTGTGAGCCCAGCCTGGGCAATTTAGTGACTCAGCAAAGACCTTGTCTCAAAATGAAATATAAAAAGGACTTGGGATTTAGCTCATGGTGAAGACCCTGGGTTCAATCGTCAGTTGGGGAGAAGAAGAGAAGGAAGGGGAAGGGAGAGACAGAGACACAGAGACAGAGATATGGAAAGATGCAGAGATGGAGAGACAGAGACAGAGAGAGAAAGAATATGATGCTCAGTCACTATCATAGACTCCTTTTCTTCTTGCTTTTAATGAATTACAGAATAGTTTCCAGTGTGATAGAGGTAAAGTAACTTTAGGCTTGCTATCATCGCTGTATCCAATTTTTGAGGCTTTCTGAAGTGAAGACAGGAAATCTTGGTGGGGGTGGGGTGGGAGTGACAAGAGCCTGTGACTATCATTGCTCAGATCTCTCTTTTGCTTTCAAGATGGACACATTTTCTTGAGAATTGGAACAATCTAATACTAAGAAGAGATAGCATGACTGGGTATAGAAGTCTTTTTTTTCTCTATTCTCTTCTCAGGAGGGAACACCTTTCAGGAAGACATTCCCTTTGGATTACTTTAATAAAGGAAAAGTGAGCCAAAGAGCAGATCCCTCACAGCAGCTGCAGTGAACAGGAGGATGAGGGCGAACATGTCTACATCTTGGGATATGGTGCCTTTTCCATCACCAGTATCCCCTGGAAAATTGAAAATAAACATCAGGATAATTACTTGGCATAGTAATTTCTGTGTGTTTTCACTACATTTTTCTTACTCTGTCCCCCACAAAATGTAGGCAGGCTTTTAATGTTCCCTTTTAACGGGAGACTTGGGATGTAACAATCAAAAGCAGACTTTTCTGGAAGATAGTGACTTTCTTGATGTTTGCTCCCGGCAAGTTTAACTTCCTTGAGGAGACTATCCTAGTAGAAGGTGGAGAGCTATGAGAGAAGCAGTGAGAGGAGAAGCTCACTTCTTCACAACTGGCAAGAGCCACCACTGTCTTGCCTTGGCAGAGGCCTGAGTGGGCAATGGTTGCCTGATGTTCCTATTTTGGCTGGATTCTCAGCAACAAGAGTATGGCGTGGAAGCTGAAGAGATGAACGGCTTCAAGGGCCACATGAGGGTATCCATAGCCCCATGATGAAACGAAGACGTGCTGTCTTCTTCTGAATGTCTGTGCCACTCTAGTCTTTCAGAAGCCGGAGACACCTTAAGAGAGGGGCCCCCTCCACCAACCCCATGTGACCAAGGAGTGACGATTGAATCCCTCCCACCTAATGGGATAGAGCTTTGGATTCAGATGTAATTTCATTTTGTGGAAGGATATAATTTATCTCTTACACTCAAGTTCATGCATTTAAAGTCACCAACCATGTGCCACAAATATCTATGGCAAATACGACAATGGAAAACTGGAATATATGCTTTAGTCTGGATTATTCAGCCTGATCAACTTCTAATATCCCCCATCAAGGTTTCTCACAGACTTGAAAAATTCAGGACCTAGGTGCCAGCACTGTTGTGTTACAATGTGATGGCTGGCCAGGTTCTTGGGGACCATGGTTTCAAAATGTGAATTTAGAATGGCATTCTTCTGATAATGTACTTTCTCCCAAGCTACCAGCACGTGAGCTTGATCAGCATGGAAGTAATCATGAATGTCACGCCAAGACATATTTCAACTCTCCAATGGGAAATGTCATCCATATATAGCATGGCTCAGTGCTGCCATCCCCAAAGCATGCTGCAAACACGACAATGTAAACATGTGGATTGGATTTATACTGATGCAAATGCACTGCAATGAGAATACATTTGAATTACTGTGTGCGTCAGTCCTGCAAATGCACTGACCGCTTTTAGTGCAAAGGGAATGAGTGGTTATGAAATTCATTAACTGGGGCCCAACATACAGTTTTATTTATAGTCATGTCTTATGAGGCAATTAAAATAAGACATTCTGCTTTAATTAAAGTGTGTCAAGTAAATGAAAAGATGTTAAAATTGATGTCTGACACTAGGGACTAACTTGGCTTTCTGGTCTGGTTCCTATTGCGAAGACATGTGGGATCGTACTCACATTAATCATCATCTTTCACAATTAAAGTATAAATGTACAAATGGATTCTGATTCA
The DNA here is from genome assembly GCA_004027295.1 of Dolichotis patagonum. NCBI lineage: Eukaryota > Metazoa > Chordata > Mammalia > Rodentia > Caviidae > Dolichotis > Dolichotis patagonum. The sequence goes on along the minus strand of PVJX010022081.1, from coordinate 22,215 downwards.
CAGATCTCCCAATTGTGTTCCCTCTGATTTTAATTTTTTTCTTTTACACCTTGACCCAACTTTTCACCAGGGTCCACTCTGGCTGTATCTAGCCTCCGGTCCCTGTGATTTTGACCCTTCCTTCTAAAGAAACAATTCCTGCAAAGGTCACCAGCCACCTCTTGATAGTCAAACTCAACAAACAATTTCTTTTTATTTAATTTGCTTTTTCTCAGTGTTTCCATCAACCAACTTCTTTATGACTTTGTTTCCTTTTCCTTTATTAGGCCCACTTCTGCAGTGAAGGATTAATTCAGCAGATCTGAGTTGTCCAAAACCTGTACATTCTAAAGAAGGTTGGGCCCATGATTGGCTCCTGGGGGATAACATTTAATGTTGGAATATCACACCTGACAGAGTACCATATTATTTACCTGAGACCTTGGGTCAAGCCAGATAGTTCATTTTAGCAATAGAATAGCGATTTATGGTGGGAGACTTGGATTACATGGTATCAAGCTGACCTCTGGTGAGGCTGGAGACCTACTAACTAACTAGTCATCCACAACAGCAGACACGGGGGCAGACTGATGCAGTAACAAAAACTTTGAATACCAAGGCTTGGGCGAGCTTCCCTGGTGGGAATACTTGCTGCGTGTTGTCACACATGGCTTCTGGTGGAATTAAAAGTTCCCATATGACTCTCCTGGGGGTGGAAAATTATAAGCTCGTGCCTGGTCCCTCTTGGATTGTACACTATGTGCTTCTATCCTTTGTTTATTTTAATCTCTATAAATTGGGATCATGAATAACAGCTTTTAGAGTTCTATGCAAACTTCTGGGGAATCACTGAATGTGAGTGTGGTCTCAGAGAACCGCCCCCCCAGCAACAGCTACTTTCCCAGTTCAGTTAAAAATAAGATTTAAAAAATCATCCTCTGGCTACGATTTGTCATGCCACACTCTGTGCACAGAACAAATGAACAAGGCATATTTTTTTGTTTTTACCTGTTAAGGAATGTCCCGACTGGTATGGAGGAAGCTGGTGAGAGGAGCCGGGCACAAAACACAGGTCTTTCCCATGGAAGGTGATATGCATGCACCTGACAAGTATTGGCATTAGTTGTATTGATTAATCTCTTTGCCTATTTTACTCTGGAATGGAAGGTCTTTAATTATAGGGGTAAAGTCTCCTTCATCTTTATGTCTCCAGTGCCTAGGTACTTCAGCGTTTTGTTCATTAAACACTGAAAAAAATGTGAATATCTACTTTAACCATTTTTTCCACTTACACTTTTTGTAGCATCAATCCCTTGATGCAATTGAATTTTTCCTGTCTTCCATGTTTCATCCTCATTCTTGGTCTCTTCCCACGCCAGTGCATTGTTACTGTTTTTCACAAACACGCGAAGTTTCCCTACTTTGTCTCCCGCCAGCCGGTAATCAAAGAGCAAGCAGAAGTTGCTTTGGGGCTGCAGGTTTGGGAGGAGAAGTTTCAATCGGCCGACGTCCTTCCTGTGCCCGACCAAGGCCGGAACTGTCATGTAATAGCCAACAGCTTAAGAGAAGAAAAAAATGCAATTAATATGGCCACTATAAAGGGTTTAGCTTTCTATATGAAAGAGCTATAAAAATAAACAGTAGTACCCCATAGGGAAAGCTGAAGTTCTTTACATTTTAAACACAGGAAAAAAAACTTCATTTGAAAATGGATTTTAGGGATTACACAGTTAAAAGGGAAATTGAAGGTCAGAGAAATGGGGGAATTTGCCCACATTCACAAAGCTTGGTAGTAGCAGCTATGGGGTAAGAATCAAATAAAATAGGCCTTTAGCACTGCAGGTAATTTGCGGCTAATAGAGAACTTATGTTTCAGAACTTTATTTCCACCTTGATTGCTGGACTCTTGAAATGCAGTTCCCCACTGAGCCAATGATCTGCCCAGTGGTCAGCTTCTTAGGTGGGCCCACAAATCGGTGTTTAATCTGCAACACAACTGGATTTCTCCGGATGGTTTCATGAAGCTCAACTACCATATTCAATGTGTCACTCTGAGTTCTGACTTAGAATGCCAGAAATACATTTCCTCCTATGCCTGCAAATCTTCTAAGAATCTTTTAACCTATGGCAGTAGACTTCTGTTTATCTCCAATCTTCTGATTGTGGTTTTGATGAACCTGAGCAAAAATTCCTGCAGAGTGGGGTCTGAGGAAGTTGAGAAGAAGGTGGAATTCCTATAAAAACTGGGAGGATGACATTGGGGCTGGAGTGGAATCATTTAGTGCAATTCCCACAGACACTTGCAGAACCAGGTGCCTTAGTTTTCACTGGACTCAAGCACTGTCAGGTCTTCTTTTCCAGCTAGTAGAGTTATTAGATTCAGCAAGTTGAAATGCAGGATGCCCAGTGGGGTTTAAATTTCAGATGAACAATATATTTAAGACGTGCTAAAAAAGTAGTCAACGCTTCTCTGAAACTTAGAAACCATATCAGCCACACTCTGTGACTCACTCTTCTCTTCCAGCTAAATCTCACTTTGAACTGTCTTTGAAGGTTTATCCTTTTAATAATACTAATTGATCTCATTTCTTTTCTGTATTTAACTCTGTAGAGAAAGAAAGACTTACCTAGAGAGCAGATGCAGAAAGGGAGAGTGTATGACTTGAGTGATGGAGAAGCTGAGAACCCCAGGATTATTGTGGACTGGATACTTGTAAATAGGAGGCTTCCCACCGATGGGACACTCAATGTAACACGTTGCTGACTGTGTGAGCTGTCAAGATTCTGAGATAACATGTGGGCTCCCACTGTGATATAGCTCTTTTAGACATAAATTTAGAGAAGCTTTAAGAAGAAAGAAGGAACTCAGCTTAGTTATAAACAAGATAGCTCCTCAAAGATGTGTTGTCTCTGATCTGGTTAACTGTGCCCTGTGTTCATCCTGAATCTTCAGTTATAGTTCCATTTACACCACTGCCAGTGGGATGATGCATCCCACACTTTAAAAGGAATTTTTGGGAGATGTCCAAGTTTTCTAGTTGTGTGTGAAGGCTTCAAAGGGATGACTCAGAAAAATTAATTCCAAGGAAGGATCTAGAAGAATCTTTTAGCTGAAGGTGGATTCTATATATCTCCAAAGAAATAAGTTGATTGGTAAAGAACTGAAGTCCCTGAGATGTAACAGTTGACCTTAGCTGTATAGTCAGCCTTCAGGAAAGAGGGCTTTGATAAATGCTCCTAATGGCTCTGCAAGCAGGACACTTTACCCGAGAGGAAAGCTAGAACCCATCAACAGTGGTGAGAAGGCAGCAGAAGTGCAGAAAGCACACGGATCAGAGCTGTGTTCGAGAAAAATCTAAGATCAGGGGCCCAGAAAGAGCTCTTCCAGCAACTGAAGAGAAAGTTCAGTCCAGGAGTTCAGGTTGCTGACTTGACACTTAATATGGTGACACACTCAAGTCAATTTGATGCCAAAGGGAGGGGGGACTCTAGTACAACTCTCAGTTTAGAAAGACGTCATGTTTCAAGATTTACTTTCCCTGAAAGAACAAAACAAAAGGTATAGAGCACCACTGCTTGGTAAACTGGGCAAAAGGAACAGCTTCATCCCACCAACACTGTGAAGCTTCACATGACTCCATGCATCTTTCTCTCTCAGAAGCAGGAGGATACATATAGAAGAGGTTTGCTGCCACATCATTTGTGGGGACAGGTAGGTGAGAGAAGGATTAAAGAGGGAATGTATGCTGGACCAAGTTTGTAATCAATCAGGGGAGACCTTGAAGGTCTAAAGTTTCCAAAGATGTCAAACAAACTTGACCTGAGGAGTGACAGGAATAATAACCTTCTGCCACTGAGAACCCTTCTTTCCCTGTGTCACATTATAGAATATGAAATAATCAAACCTAAATACCATTATCTCGATCAGCAGGATTCCAGTCAAAATCGTCTTCTCTGTCTTGTTTCCAGTCACACACCCCGTGATCAAAGCTGCAGTCAGCTGAGATGTTTAAACCTGCTTTAAAAAGAGCAAATTTCATAACTATTAAGAGCAGTAGAAATATAGCTAAAATTTGGAGCTTTGGAAGGAAATGTTATATTTTTAGATGTGTAGAGTATAGATCAGTGGTGATCAGCCTACGGCACGTGTGCCACAGCGGGCTGTTTGTGTCACTGAAAGGTCTAAGGGCTTCACTATCACTGGTAGAGAGCAAGGCAACTGAAATGCCCATAGGAATAATGCCAAATACTCTGTTTTGTGTTAAATCTTTGAGGCCATTCTCAACAAATTCTGTTTTAATCTTATGAAACAAAAATGAAAACAAAGAATCTGTGCTTTTCAAAAGACTAAGGGCAAGACCTCACTGAGCAAAGCAAAACAAGGAATATAACCAATTGATCATAAAATTTAGTCCAGAAAATAAGTTCTCCTTTACACAAATAAACAAGTAAAGACTTTGCCAGAACTTTCTAGATGATTTATCATATACGATGTTTTACGTAGTATGTGACACATGAGTTATCAACATTCTTGTAGTACATCATGTTTTTTGTCTTCTGGATCATATGATGTTTTGACATTTGGGGGAGTTTACAGACTTCTCCATCAGGGTCAGCTAACTTTGAGAACATGTCTTCTTGTAAAGCAACCATGGTCTTTATCTAATTCGCATGCGCTGTTATGGTTGGGATATGAAATGACCCCCAAAGGCCACATGTTGTCACAGGATTGTTCACCACCCCGGTGCATATTGGGAGGTGGGGCCTAGTGAGAAGAAGTGCGTCACCGGGGGTGGGGTGGGGTGGAGCAAGGCATGCCTTTGAAGGGAATATTGGGACCCTGGCTCCTGTTCTCTCTTTCAGCTTCCTGGCCACTGTAAGTTGAGCAGCTTTGCTCTATTACCCACTCTTCACCAAGATGTTCTGCCTTACCACAGGCCCAAAGTGATGAGGGTCAAGTAACCATGGACTGAAACTTCTGGAATTATGAGCACAATAAATCTTTCCTGCATGCAAGTTGATGACCTCAGGTATTTTGTCACAGTGACAGAAAACTGTCTAACACACACACAAACACACACACACACACACACACACACACCGTCAGTATTTCCCCTATCCTAAATCATCTCAGTGCTAGCTATCAGGCAGTTAGGGGCAGCCTCTATTCCACAAGGCCCTCTGCAGTTATCCTGACTGGTCAGTCCTAAGCCATTTCTCCTTCTCTATATGACCTTTCTTCCCCCAAAAGCCCCAGTAAAGGCTGTGGCCTAGGCTTTCCCCTCACTCCTGCTTCTGCCCCTGGCCATAACCTGATGCTTCTTCTCCTGGGACCCTGTGTGGCATGCTGTGCACCCTTCTCTTGGGAAATATGATTAATAAATCCCTCCCTCAATGCTTTTGTCCTCTCCATGCCACTTATTGACTTCCATCAATTAAAACCTCATGGATACAAATGATGCACTAAATGACAAAACCTTTTCCTTTCTTTAAATCCCAACATTCCAGTTAGAAATTTGCCACCAGCATGTTGGATCAACTGAATGGACACGTCTCTACATTGCTTAGGGGTTCTTTATAGCAGAATGATTACTTTGTTGAGATGTAGTGGAGAAATATCTTTGCGGAGTCAGTGCAGCTTTGAGGCCAGCTGTGCTGGTTCCTTTTATGTAGATTAGAGGCCAATAAACTGACAACCTGGCCTATTGCCCATTTTTGTAAAGTTTTATTGAAGCACACCTGCTCATTCATCTCCATATTGTCCATGGCTTTGTGCTCTAAGGACAGAGCTGAGCAGGTGCTATCAACACTGTGGGGCTCACAGAGCCTAAGATATTTACTACCTGGCTCTTTCCCGAGAAGCATTTGCTAACTCCTGATGTAGATATCAAAAAATAGCACCATGAGAAAGAAGATTGAGATACTTATCAAAAATGAATTTTGTGACTTTTAGCTATATACGCTGAGGAATAAAGGAAGGGGGAAAATTCAAAAGCAGCTGATTCTTGACTCATTTCTATTTGTCAAATATTTTCAGAAATATTACGTTATTCAATTTGATTTTTCAAAAAAAAGTTTAACATCAAACCCAATTTCAGGAAAGTAAAACTGAGGTTCAGAAGTGACTTGTCCACGTTCTGCAGATGCTGAGTGCTGGGACTGAACCTGAGTCTCCAGTTAGACTGGAATCAAGGGCTGTCTGTTCTGTATACACCTTAACTCAGCACAAGCTGCCCCTTTTCTCATTGCTCTTTCTCCTTCACTCCCCATTTTTACCTATGTTATCAAAAATAATTTAAGTTCCAATTTTCAGATGAAAAAATGACAAGTAATACTTGCTTCCAGTCTTCAATATTTTTATGAGTGCTTTCATAGTTTGAGATATTGATGCTGCCATCCCACAATCAGTGAAACATCAGTTTTTCAGTTGGTTGACATGGTGGCACATTTATCCCAAACTCGCTTCTCCTCTTCAGTGCACAATTAATGGGGAGTGTAAAGTGAGATAATGGGGTAGTACATAGCCAACCTATCCATAAAGAGGTAAAACCCAAGACTTTGGTCTGATGAGCACACTTACTTATTAACATAAGACTTAATGGTCTGCAAAGTGCTTTTAAATCTATTCTCTGGTTTAACCTATGCCAGCCTTGAAGTAGATGCTGTTGGCACCACGCCAACATCTATCGTGCTTAGGTTCCCTCACAGGCACGTGGCTGTCTAGTGCAATTACAGCTCTGGGTGTGAGGGTGTTCTCGGGCTGGAGCATTCTTGGCCCAAGCCAAGTGTGCTAGAATGCTCATGATTTCTTTCCCTGGGGACATCCCTCAAGCAGAGATGGACAGGAAATGCTAGAGAGATACTTCTGTTTCCTTGCCTTTGGGTGGGACCAGTCAGTGCTGGGGATGGATGTGAACTGGAGTCCGACTGGAATTCAGGAGCTCTCCTGCCTTGGAGAAGGGCCAAGTGGGATGCAGGTCCACTTCCCACAGTGGTGCCCTTCCCTGCTTTCACAGGAGGCCATGTGTGCTGGAGACCTAGCAGCACTCTCTCAGAGCAGCCTTCAGTCAAGCTCAGACGGAACTTGGTGCATGTACTCTAGGTCCCTTAGGCCTCCTGTAGGATCATTCTGAGCCTTGTGGTCTACACTGTCTCACAGACTTCCCCAATGGGACTGAGCTCCAGGTCCCTACCATGGAAATATGCCCGATAACATATCCTTTTGTTGCTGCCTTCTCTCTCCATCTCACTTCTCTGTACCCATCCATTGTTTCCAGAGTCACTGCCTTCATAAGCCACTTGTACCTAAGCTCTTGTCTTGGAGTCTGTTTCCAAGAAAGCCAGCTTAAGACAACACCTAAGAGAGCAATGTTGCTCTCATGAGTGAAAGCAATAGAGTAATCCCGTCTAAGCGACTTGCTCAAGGCAAAGAGCAAGCAGGAGAGTCTGAGGGCACACTAGAGCCTTTTGATTGGGACTGAGCCCCACCCCCAGGACACCTTACTCAAGGACTGCTGAGATCACGGGGCTGTGGCCATGGGCAACTTTTTTCACTTTCTGTGTTCCATTAAGAATCATGGAATAAAAAGTAAAATAAAAAACACAGTCAGTTTGAGGCTACCAAGAGGGCCCAAATAGTTCCTTACGGACACTTAGTGAGTTGAAGTGCTATCCACACAGAGTGTCTGCAACTTGGGAGCAGCAGAGAGAAGAAAACAGCCATCACAGCATTGTAATTACTGGTACTAATCACGCAAAGGCCTACTATTTTAATCCTGGTACTGCGCATCATGAGGCCATGACTTTTTCTTTGGGCTTTTATGCATGCAGCAGTGATTCAGAAACAACTACCTCATCCTGGCAAGAAACGAAAATGACATAGGGCAGTGCGAGAAAGCTTTATTTACCTTTGTATTCCAGTTTGGAATTCAGCACTTTTCTTTGGACCAGATCCAGACCCAAATTACCTGCTTCGTTCACCTTAGGGGCTGACAAAGAACACTTGATCAGTTAAGAAAAACTTATAACCCCATATGCTGCGAAGGAATGAATCCAGTGACTGGAGAAATCAGGCTTTATCATGGATTGCAATCACAGTGAGTATTCTAGCAGTGTCTCCCTGCCGTTTCCAAATCATTCACGTTGGTGCCAGTGTCCCAATCTAGAACATCTTTTTCTAGAGGTTCTCTTAGTGAGCTAATCATTTATGCACATCCCTTCTCATCAATTTTCAGAGCTATACTTCCTGCAGACTTTCACTATCAAGGGAGCTAACATCACTGATACACTATTTCTTGGACAGGTGAGTCTGTGTCTACTTCTCCTTTGGTTTATTCCAACTGGCATTTGTATATATGGTCACCAGTCACAGAGGCAGGAACAGACCTGGCAGAATATTAGAGGGAGCAACAAATGCCCAGTGAGAAGGAAACAGAGTCTTCATGTTTGAATCCAAGCTGAGTCAACATGGAAAAAATATCCTGAAGGGGCTGAGACTTAATGATGGGTTCTGCACAGCAACAAATGAAAGGAGGGATTTGGTGCTTGTCCAGTTTATGCAGAAAATTTAAACTCTGCTGTAGCACTTTTCTCCTTCTGGTTTTCTTTTTGGCTTTTAAAGGCATAACTGCGCAATTGCACTGTTTTCATAGAGCTAGCTTGTGACAAGTGACTTTGAGAAGTGAAAAGGTGGAGCCTGGTGAATCCACACAGTGACAGTCTCTCTGATTTGGGGCAACTGGCAGCCAAGCAACTATGCTTGCAGGACCAACAAGCTTCCCATGCTAGCGGAGGAATGGGGGAGCCTGCATCAAACACGAAGCCCCCAGGTGAGGGAACAGGGCTTGGCCCGCTTGTTTCCAGGAGCAGTGGATTGGGTTTGGTACCTGCAGAAGGTATTCATCTCTAGACCTCACACATAAAGATGTCTGCTTCTTAGCATGTAAGGCCCAACCCATTTTACTTAAAGTGCGAAACTCTCTAGTCTTCTTCCACTTGTCAGGAGGAATCATTCATCCTTCATGAAATGTATAAAATAACAAATGTGATACTCACAAAACACGTCTCCTCGGAGGCTTCGCTCCTGTTCCACGTCATTCTTCAGGCCCTTCTCTTCTCTTTTCTCTTCCTTGAGCCCTTCTTTGAGTTTTTCTCTATTCCCGTTTTTGTCTCCAGGGGAGTTCCCACCCCTGTGAAGATTCTCTTCATAGCTAATGGGCTCTGAGGTAGCCTTAGGGACACGAGTCCCAGTGGGTTCTGGGGTGACATTTTTCATTTTTATCTTCTTTTTCATGCTGTTTTTGTGAGCAAGCAACTTCTTGATCCTGTCTTTGATGGTCCCAGGTGCTCTGAGGACTTCCCTCACAGAATTTTCAGGGATAACTAGAACAAAAAATAAATAATTGAGAAGTACCAGTAATTAGTGGCTGACAAATAGGTCACTGGTAAACAGTAGAACACATTGGAAGCGCTGTAAGTTCATGCTTCCAGAATCAACCCATACAAGGCTCCGCCACGTGAGACTTTTAGGAAGAGCTATATTTGCATCTGTTTGGAGCAGTTCTAATGTTATGGTGGTTACCTTCACTGCTTTTTGTTAAACACTTCATGTTGCTTCAGAAACTAGTGAAGCACGTGCTGCTACTCAATTGGGCTACAGATCTCAAAGCAATGGGTTTTTCCAAGGCCCTCTAATATTTCTGCTCTCATGTTGGCACCAACCTGATATTGTCCAAGGAACCCTAGGGGTTTGTTCAAATTTGATATTCAAACAATACAGCCAGGCAGCATTAAGTTGAACCATATAAATTGTTGGTAATGTGTCATTTGTGACCTACAAACATGGTGATTTTTGGTTCACTGTACACAAACTTGATTTCCTTTCCTCCCACTCTCTCCTCTTTAAGTGCTTAAAACTCAATCAACCACTATCTAAAGCTAAATGGTTTCATTTATTGAATTTTTTATAGAGCTTTCTATATATACTGTTTTATATCCACTTCCTATTTGTGGCCATGAAATTAAGTCACTTTTAAAATCACACATCTAGATTGACTCTTCCCAGCCTGTAGTGAGTCAGGGACTCTGGGGTGGTGGTAATGTTAGTGTAGAAGACCTCAAGAGGTAGAACAAGGTCATTTACCTCAATATTCTTGTTTTGTAGATGGGGCGAGTAAGTAATGGTAAGTGACTTGCCCAAGGTCACTCAGCAGCTGGGGATACAGCTAGGACTGAGCGTAAAGCATATGAATGGCTCTTTTCCTGATTCTCCTGTATTCTTGCTTTAAGGATTACCTTTCTCTATACTGGTTCAAATTCCTCGAGATCTATGATTCAAAGATATGTCCTTCTTCCAGGCATATACATGATAATTAAGAATATCTAATAGATGTGGAAAAGTAACTGAGTTTAAAAAGTTAAAAACATTGATTTTTAAAAATTTAATATATTTTCCTGTTATAAAATCTGTAGGCATGAGCTGGTCTAACACTAAGCAGAGGGTTTATAAACACTTGGGCCAATGCGCTCAAATCTCTTGCTTGGATATAGGTCAGACTTTAGAGGAAATTGAGGCAAAGAAGCAGACATCATTTTCAATGCTTAAAGTAATACTATAAAAATTGGGTTTGGATTTTATTAGGATTTTTTTCTTGGCAATGCTTTAATCTCTTCTCCTGCTTTGTTCCTTCTTCATCATTTGCCTAATTCAATCTGTATCAAAGTAATAGAAAAATAAATAAAGAGACATTAACGATACTTTGAATAATCAAAAGAAAACGCTTTGAAAATATGTATGCTCTTAGTTAGTACATTCCTTTGACATCCATGTAAGGGTTGGTAGGACAAAAGTGCAACTTTTTTATTTTCAATGAAATGTCCCAGTTATTTATCACTGTGACAACCTGTACTTATAGGTATGACATCAAGCAGTACTCACAGGAGTAATGCATCATTACTCATGTTGCTGACCTTCATGTGGTCTGCTTGAGCTCCTTTGCCACAGGTTGCACATTCAGCTTTGATTATGATGTGCTGCTCACACATCGACCTTTCTCTGGAGGCCCCACTGTGTAATTCTGTCTGCGGTCCTCTGAATCTTTTCCCAGTACCCAGCATGAAAAATTAACAGGAAACACTCATTCCCTGCAAATTTCCTTTGTGCAGTCGGTAACATAAAACTAAGGACCTTTAATAAATAATGAGGAGAGGATTTGAGCCTACACCAGGCAATCCTAAACATCTGCTTTTGGTTTTTCACTTTGAAGTTTCAAATTTTCATATATAAAAAAAGAAAGAAAACTCATCAAAATGCCATAACCTTTGTATCAACAATTTCATTCCCTTCATATGAAAAGAGAAAGCCAAAGCTGAACAAAAATAAAACTGCAGTCTATTCATATATATAACTGGATTCAGTTTTATCTGGGTACCACTGTTTCAAACTTGACATGACTGATGACTGTTTTCGAAATTCTTAATTATTGCATCATTTCTTTGGGCATATAAAAATATGGGAGGAAGCTGCAGTAGAAAATCTTTGGTATGTTTGAGAACTCAGACACACAAACAGGGAAGGCCAAAGTCTTCAGGTCATGGGCCAGTCTTGCAGTTGAAGTTGACAATATTTTGGGGGAGGGAATAGAGATTTTTGTAAATATCTGCTATGTCTACAACATTTACCTATCTGAAAATCTTGATTTTAATTTCACCTCTTTGGGGTAAGACTTTATTAATGGAGATTGCTATTAGATGAGATTATCTTACCTGGGAGGAAGATGACTTTGAACTTCGTTCACTCATTGTTAGACCACCAGATGAATCCCTATCTGCCAAGAAAAATGTCCCCCAGGTCTGAGATGGGGCCCTCAGTCCTGGGAGGACAGGCTTAACCATGGTGAGATCTATTGAACTGTGGGACGCGGGAAACTCGAGTTAAGCCCTTTAGATGAACAGGTCTTCATTGTGCATGGATCATTTCATTTAATTATCAAAATAATATTCCTATTTTGCAGACAAAGAAACTGAGGCACTGAAAGGATAAATAATCTATATTCAGTCCACAGGCAGGAAGCCAGCAGAGCTGGAAGTCAAGCTAAAGTAATCTGATCCCAAAAGCTGTGCTCCTGGGAGCTCAGTGACACAGGTTCCTTTTCTAAATTGAGTATCACTCTCCTAATTGGGTTTTATCTAAGTTTTTAATTTCTTGGAATGAAGTATAGCTGCTGTCAAACCAAGACCAAAGTGTCTAGTGGTGTATTATTAAGACTCGCATATCCTAGAATAGTCAAAAATACACGTATCTACTTTGAGGATGCCTTTCCCTTGGGTACGGGTGGTGTGGAAGGACAGCCTACTACCTCTTAATTACTACAGTGCAGAATCCGGGTTCTCCAAACAACAAGCTCATGATGAAAGCCACACATCATGGGTGGGGTATAGCTCAGCGGCAGAGTATTTCTATAGCATATGCAAGGCCCTGGGTTTTATCCCCAGCATCATCCAAAAAAAATTGTGACATCAATGCTCTATAACATATAATAGCAATTCATGGGCATATGAATCTATTTCAACATAATGTTTTATGATGCTGAATGTTAATTGAAAGCAATTCTCTTATTTTTGTTTTTATAACTTTTTTTATGAACATAAGGGCAGACTTTGGAGTGTCCTTTAAGTAACAGGTTTGTTAAAATTGATTTTCAGCAGAAATATGGTTATTTATTTCACAGAGAATGAAAGAAAAAAGGAAAAGGGCTGGACAACACAGCGAAAGACTCAAAGATAGTTTTTCCCTTTAAATAAACATTCTAGTGAAAGACTAAAGAAATAATTCAGCTGCAGAATGGATAAATAACAAAATACTGTTTGCAGATGTCAAAAAGAACAGTAAATTTGAGGTTTTGAGGAATAAAGAAAGTTTTGTTTTACCCCCAAATATAATATATTTAGAGTTGGATTCTCAAGGAAAAATAGAAGTTTTCTTGACAAAAGAAGTATTTGTGAAACAACAGCAACAACAACATCAACAACAAACACCCAGGCATGGTGACATACACCAGTAATTCTGGCACTTTGGAGGCTGAAGCAGGAGAATCTATGTGAGTTTGAGGCCAGCCTGAGATACAGTGAGTTTAGAGCCAGACTATACTAATTGTGAGATCTTGTCTCACAACAAAGAAACAAAAACAGGCAAAAATGAAGAAGAAAAAATTGTTTGTCTGAATGTGAAATTTGTAATTTCAAAGCACTGGGTTACTATATAGAAGACATGGGCTGCACAACGTGAACCAGTGGCATGCTTAAAGCAGTTGTTTTCTTTCTTTCTTTTTTTTTTTTGCAGTACTGGGGATCGAACTCACGACCTTGCATTTGCCAGGCAGGCACTTATGCCACTGAGCTAAATCCCCAGCCCTGAGCAGTTGTTTTCCTGTGGGCATGAATAACACACTATTGTGGCCCAGGGATCAAAGGATGAGGAAGATGACTCCAGGTTTACTCTGGGAAATTCTTTCTAATCTCTTCAATTCTCAGGCCTGGAAGTAGAGGGAGGGCATGTGGAAGTGAGGTGTCCACTTAGGGTACAGGTGTCTTCTCGAGGGTGCTACTATGTTTTCACAGCATTTTTGCATTTGCATTTATAGCATTTTAGAGTAGAATAGCTGGCTCTTAACAGCAGATTGAAATGGTACTAATAACAATAACTGAAGCTAACTTTCTGAGCATCTACTATGTACCTTGCAGACTAATCTCTCTCCTATGTTACCTCTTTTAACCTTCGTGATGAAGCTTGGAAAGAGGCATTCATTTTGGTGTTGAGGGGAGCCTGAGACAAGGATCTGGGTGCAGGTGGTTTATTTGAGAGGTGATTCCATGAGGCACAAATGGAGGAGAAGAGACAGTGAGACAGGAAGAGAGAAAGGCCAAAAGATGTTGTCTTGATAGGGAGTTAATCACTGTGAGTAACTGGGGCTCAGTCCCACTGGGGACATGTGGGATCCAATGTAGAGCACACCCTAGAATAGCTCTACCTTGGGAAGGGGAAGGCAGGGTGTCTATCCAGAGATGCCTGTTCCACACTGGCTGAAAATTTCCCCCAGCTGTCAACTTCCTCCGTGTCTGGGCTACTGCAGGACACTGAGCAGCCTTTCAGACAAAGCCCCTGTACTCATGTTATAGCAGCACAACTTGTACTAGCTAAATTTCGGAAGCTGCCTAGATGTCCCACAACAGATGAATGGCTAAAGAAAATGTGGTATTTACACACAGTGAAGTACTACTCTGCCATAAGGAAGGATAAATTTGGGTAATTTGCAGGAAAATGGATGTACCTTGATGCCGTAATGTTAAGTGAAATGAATCAGACACACAAGCTTCAATATCCAATGGTTTCTCTTTTATGAACAATTCAAAGCATATATAATTAAAGAGGAAAAATAAAAGATAGGTAATAAGGAAAAGAATAGATCTTCTGTAAATAGGAAAGGGGACCAAGCCATGGAAAGAGGGGGGAGAAATGGGAGGAAAGAGCGTAAAAAGAATGAAGATGTGTTATGCACATGTACCAAATTCCCACGAGGAATAGAATCATTATATACTGCTAAGGTATTATTATTTTTTTATATTTTTGTTTCTTTCTTAATTTGAAAGAAAAATACAAAAAACAGAGAAATCCCTGAGGCTAAAAGCAGGGAAAGTGCACTGTACCATGGCTAGGAATTGACACGGAAGTGTTGACTTTGCCTCCTTGGAGTTACAGTGGCTCGGCCCATGATAAACACCCACAACAGGCCTACCATGAGCTCCATTATGGATACAAGACACTGAGCTCAAAGAGGTTAAGAAACTTTCTAGAAGTCCCAGCCAGTGAAAAGCAGAACTAAGATTTAAAGCCAGGCCTGGAATGTACATATGCACATGTTCAAACTTGGTGGCTTCAGAAGATGCATGGGCGACAGGTCCCTGAACACTCATTAAATACGGAAAGTTGATTTATTTCTTATCCTCTCTGGGTCTCTCTCTCTCTCTCTCTCTCTCTCTTTCTCTCTCAGAAGCACACCATTGGGTACTTCTACCCTGAAGGCTGGACACCACAGCATTGAGTTGCTGGTGACTGAGCAGTCACTTGATCCTACCCTCAGGTCATCGTGAGAGTCCCACCCAGAGCCCGGAGCCTGAAGGCTTGTGGCCTTGGAGTGTCTACTCAGTGAGACTCTCCGCTCCCTTCTTGGGTTCCTAGCAGTCATTTTGAAGACAGAATCTAACCTCCACCCATTGGTCTTAATCTGCTGTGGTTACCTACATTTATTTCACATATCTTAAAATATTTCCAGGCACAGCTTATGCTTTTCCACACTATTTCTTTCCCAGTCTACAGGTTGCCCTGTTCTTTGGCAGTTCTTCACAGTGCTTGATTTCTAGAGTCATTTTCTTTGGTTAGATTCTCTTATACACACTCTTGCTTAGTGGCACTCAGCCACAGCCCACTGGGGTACTGGGGCCTTTTATGAGTGTGCAGCTAAATGTCCATCATGGTGCACACAGCTCATTTTTGTGTGAGCAAGTGGATGCTATTAGTACCATCAAGAACATTGACTGCATGGGAGCACGGCAAGTGACGCAGGGCAGGGTATGACTTACAGCCGTACATGTTGGAATATGGGAGGGCTCTGCTAAGGGGCGCATGAGATAGTTGAGACAGGGAAGTAAACAATATAGTCACACAGTGAGGCAGTGCTACAAGGGACATGACTGGAGGGATAAACCTAGGCCACTTTAGATGCCACGAGACACCATTCACCAGGGGAGGGCCTGCCACTGCAGCCACAGCTGTCTTACTCTAGGAGTTCACCATGATATCTAGGTCTCTTCTCTTTCAAGGTGTATGAGAGGATTATTAGGGTTTTTTTTGTCTTTTTGAGAAAGGGTTTCACTATGCTGTTCAGGCTGGCCTTGAGTTCACTTTGTAATCCAGGCTGGTCTCGAACTTGCAATGATCCTCCTGCCTCAGCCTTCTGAGTTCTGGAAAATGTCCTGATTCACACTAAAGGATTGCTTGTTACTACACCATACCCTAGGCTATCCTGACAGATATATTTCCCCAATGTCTTTTGCCCTCATGTCTTATTTTTGAGTAGTTGAAAGTATGTTGTGACCAGAAAAATATGAAGGGCCCTTGCTATTCTTTAAGTTTGTGACTACAACTTCAGTGAGTATTAGAAATGTGTTCCAACTTACAAAGGAGACAAGGCTGATGCAGAGTTAAATTCAGAGAGACAGAGAGAGGAGTGAAAGGAAGAAACAATCACAAAAATACCATGGCCAGATGCTACTTACCAGAACACTGAAATCCACTGCCTTTGTATCCTTGCTTGCATTTGCACTTGAAGGATCCTTGGGTATTGAGGCAGTTGGCACGGGGGCTGCACGTATGGATACTCACAGCACATTCATTTGTATCTAAAAATGTGAACATCCCAGTGAGCAACTTTATGATAATAAAGGGCTCACTGAGACACTATCTCTTATACTTGAGCAACTTCAAGACAAACCACCGAACACCATCAGCAAATCGAGTGCTGTCGAGAACGAAGCAGTGCTGGCTGGGAGCCCTGGCTTTGCCTGACCCCACCTGGTAGCAAGGAGCAAGTCTGCAGCTCACCTCCCCGCAGCCGTGCCGCCTCCCACTTACTCATTCCTGGCCTGGAAATCTGCAACACACTCAAGGTTTTTTCTTAATTTTGTCTTCTATCTAATTTAGAACTAAATAACAGTATCAGAAAATAAATTCTATATTTGGAAGGGCTTGCAACTCTTAACAAACAAAAGACAAGAACAGCCAGGAACTATTGACATCATCTGAACTCAGAGGCATAGGTATTTTGTTCAAAGCCTCCCGGAAGAAAGGATCAGGCTGGTCTGAGCTCGTCTGTTGGATTTAGGGGTGGAAAATTCGCCAAATTCCACCTGAGTGAGAGGTTCATTTGCTCTATTCTCCATCCTGCTCTCTATGTATGCATTGGTAGACATGGCACATAAAATGGCTTATTGTTTTTTATCGAGCCACAAAGTGAGCTCAGATGCTAATCTTCTTCACTTTGAAAACCTCAGAGCCTTGCTTCTTTGGGAATTGTGACACACTCGGTGTCAGTCACCAGCCCAACCAGTGGGACTTCCCTGGAGGTGTCAGCAAGCAAGCGCACATTCTGTAACACAGAACTGGATGGGTCTGCAGGAGGGCATGGGGTCAGAGTTCATGACAGACAGGGATGCTCTGAGCCTGTTGCAGACAGATGCTGTGTTTGAGAAGTTTGGAGGGAAGAGCTGTGGATATTTCAAATGGTTCAAACCTCAGTAATGCAGTGTTGCCCCAACATGACTACCCAAGACACGTCCTGGGAAGTCCTGAGCACAGAGTTGAAAGAAATCCTATTTTTCCCAACTGTTAGCTTTCCATGTCATGAACACACCTTTGTTACACAAGTTCACATACATGAGTACGTGAATGGGAATCTAGGGGGTGCCCAAATTTCACAACAGGACAGTATAGCAAGGGCGAGGAGAATGCTTTCAAGGGCCTCCCCAAACATCCCACCTCTTGTACCACTGGGACTTGGGGTCCTTTCACTAAAGGATAAAATATTTTATTTCACACAGCTTAAGTCAATAGCTGATAGGTACCAGAATTTTATCAAAGACCGATTTTGGTGACTGCAGGAAGGGAACATTTTACTTGGAGCTCAAACTGTGAAAGGACTGAAAGAGAGAGGAAAGAGTATGTGTCCTTGTCTTCATTTTTCTAAAGCTGCCCTATTGGAAACTGCTATGAACAGATCACCAAGATCTTGTTAGTCTTCCTTCTATCAAATATAAATATTGCTTTATCGTTCTCATTTTATATATGTAATTGGAGACAGAACCAAAAACACAAACAAACCTAAACAAAGCCCAGAAAAATCATCTCAAGATGTATCCCTCCACAATAGAGCTATATTGCTGTTGTTGCTGGAGGGAGTCCCTAAATGCCAGAAAATTAATACAAGCCTTTCTCTGTGTTAAGCTGTTCACTACAGCAGACTGTTCATTTGACAGAGTGAACTGACATCAAAATATCTGCATAGAAAGCTAATAGGTTTGCGGGGAAGAGGGAAAAACAAAGAGTTGCCATTAGTTCTTACCCACACAGTCATATCGACCACTGCTATATTTCAGTTCAAACCCAACGTGACATTTGCAGTAGTAGCTTCCAAATGTGTTCACACATCTCCGATTGAAGGGGCAGACTGCTTTACCAGAGGCACATTCATCAATATCTAGGGTGTAGAACCAGAAGGTGTCAGCAATGGCAAGAAAAATAGCCCAACCGCACGCACTGTGCACTTCCAGCCACAGCATGCAATGAGCATGCGCATGCGCAGCCCCCTTGCCAGGAACTCTCTGGCGCCAGTATCCTTTCTTTCAGGAAGTACTCTAGATCCCCACCAGGCTCACACTCATAATTCTTCCCTTAATGTTTTTATAACCCATGCACATGTTTTCCTAGCAGTGTTTCTTTCCTGTAATGTCACTACTTATAGTCACATCTGCTCTCATGTCAGACCCCTTGGGGGTAAGGGGCTTGTGCCTGACACTTGAGATCCACACATCATTTGTGCAGTGAGTGAATAAATATTTTCCCCCACTATTCCGTCATATAACATATACAATTCTGGAAAACAGTCAGCTACTTTCAGAAAAACAAATTCATACTTAAGATTTACATTTTTGAAAAAAAAATAGTCCCTTATCAAGTTCCTCCAACTGCAGGACTGACCCAAAACACAGAAATGTGGTCGTGTAGGAATCCACTTCTACATACATTGTGGGCAAGGGTGACTGTGTAATGATGCAATGTTAGCCCAAAATAGGTGTGGTCCTTTTCCACCATTGAGAGTGATGTTACTGAGGAGCTGACAGCTGTGTTGACTGGTTACTGACTCAAGCTCTGCTTTAACTTTCAGACATCAAGTCAACTAGGTATTTTGCTGTCCTTCCAGACCAGTGGTTAAATTTGCAAGCTGGTGTGGGCTTATTGCTCCCCTTGTATTCTTAAAATAACAAGTATTGGATTGACCAAAAGTGTTTTCAGCGATCACTTTCATGCTCACCCTCTTTCCTTTTTGGTTAAAATGGCACCCAACTAATCCAAGTGGTGGGTAGAAATTTGGATTCAGTTTGGCCAAGATTCAGCCTTGTCCTATGAGTCTTATTTTACTAAAGAGTCCTAAATGCTGTGGCTCTAATTCAATCTTCAATTACTTGCAAAGAGAAGACACAATTTTAATTTACACATATATCTTTTAAAAGTGTTTAACTGATTTAGGACCTATTTGTCTGAGTTAACTAAATGCAGTTTATCAAATTATGTATATTTAGGATAAATGCCTAGCATCCTGACTGAAAAATATTTCTATTGCTTTGAAGATTATTAAATCATACTGCTATTTGATACTGAATCTAAGACGATTAAGAACTCTTCTAACATTCTGGTTTGGATTGATATTCCTTATAGAGGCTTTGTGCTCACTTCATCTTCACTCACTTCAATGTTATGTGTATTTGGTGCAATTATTTTAAGTATGTACAATTTGCTGGATAATCATAATTCACACTTGCAAACTGAAGCACAAGATATATAGTGTTGTTTCAGTCACCAAGGGTGCCCTGTGGGTGCCTCAACTATAACCTCTTAGCTGTCGGTTTCCACAGCTGCTATAGGCTGCTTGTTGGACCTGTGACATTCTGTTCCAGTCCCCATCTGGGCCAGGCTAGGAGTACTGGGAAGTCATGCTCTGGAGCAGCTCCCTATCAGTGAAGGGCAGGAGCTGATAGAGTTATACCCAGCACCCTTGCCCTGGAGGGAAAGCTCAGAGCAGCCTCCCCCATATCCCAGAGGTGCCTGTAGCTCATTTACCCTGCTCACGAAAGTCACCTGGCACCAGTGCCGTCCTTTTCCTGGGTCACTTGTCTGTTCCTCTGCTGGGTGTTTCCTGAGATCACATCCCTACCAACTACCCTGCTCAACTTCCATGGAACCCAAAACTAAGATACAAAATAAGACAAAGGAGAGCAAGAGACTGCAGTTCTATGCCACGGATTTGATGAAACTCAAAGTTGCATCAAATGAAGGCTTTATATGCTCCTTGATTAATATTGATTTAGTCTGCTCATTTTCGCCGGTCAAATGTAATTTAATATTGTTGATTTAGTCTGCTCATTTTCGCCGGTCAAATGTAATTATGGAATACTTAGCTTATGTAATTTAGAGGAAGTTTTCTTGGTGAAATTGGTTACTTGTTAATTTAAGTTAAACAACATAGGAGGTATATATACTATTTTCACTAATGGTATGTCCAAAAATATGTAAATACATTTTTTCTGGGAAAATATTTACTTGAACTTGGAATATAGCCCAATGGCCTTAAAATCTTACTCACCGAGTGATTACATATGAATAGTGGAGCTTCTAATAGATGGTACTTGAAGTACAATATGCAGGGCAAATTCACTAAAGTAAAATTATTTTTATTTTTTTTCTCCACTGTGGCATCAGGCAATGCAGAATACTAGAGAAACATTCTTTTTATCATCCCCAAATATGTCTAGAGCAGAAATGACTGCAAACATCCTGTCAGAAATGGACACCCAGATATCCACACCCCTAGGACAGGGGATTGTACCCCAGGGGCTCTGCTGGCCCCAGTTCTCCACACCAGCTTCTGCATCTCAATTAAGAGAACCAGGAGTCTACAGAGAGGTGGAGGTTGCCTGGGGTGAGTTCCGGTGACCTGGGGAAAGTTGGAGACCTACATTCCGGCTTTTGAGTTCCTGGGGAGCTACCGGGACACTGGACTGGGTCCAGCAGATTGCAGAGCCTCAGTCAACCACGCTCAGCTGCCTTGTTTCAGTCCAGTAGGCAGAAACCCCGCTAGAGGACTCTGGGCTCAACTGGGCTGGGCTAGGGACAGCTTATGACCAGCACTGCCAGCTGCTGAGTTCATATCCACACCGCTAGGACAAGGGAACATGCCCCCGGGTTTCCTCTGGCCCCAGTTTTCCACACCTTGCTTCTGCCTCTAAATTTAGGGGGCCAAGTACCTGCAGAGGAGCTGAGACTGCTCCAGTAGCTGAGGGTGCAGGAGGAGATTTGCAACACACCCAGAGGAAGCTTTGCAACACCACTCAAACCAAGGAAATAAACAAAAATGACAAAAGGAAAGACCAAAAGGCAGGCTCAAATCACCAGCCTATCCCAAGAAAGACTGGAAGCCATGTACATAGAAGAAAATAGAAGCCATACACCTGAAATGACTGAAATGATATCAACTGAAATAAAGAAGCAACTAGGAGAAACTATGGAGAAATTCAAATTAGAAATAATTGCCCAGGTAAAAGAAGAAATGATAAAAGTAGTGAAAGAAATAGTGAACACCTGTAGTGAAGATACAGCTAAAAAATTTGAGGAACAAAGCAAACAAATAAAGTCCCTGAATGAACACTATAAGAAACAAACAGAATGCATAAAGCAGATTCAAAGAGATATACAGGAAATCAAAAATTCTATTGAAAGCTGTCAAAACCACCTCAATGAAACTGAAGATAGAATTTCAGACCTCGAAGATAAGATCACAGCTAGTGAATAGGAAAGGAAAGATCTTTTAAAAATAACAAAGATTCAGTAAATAACAATTCAACAGCTGCAAGATGATGCAAAGAAAAAATAACATAAGATTAATAGGGATAAATGGAAAAGAAGGGGACAGCCAAAATGATATCAAGAGGATATTTGCAGAAGTAATAGCTGAAAACTTCCCAAACATGAGAATGGAAACTGACATTTGGATTAGTGAAGCATATAGAACTCCAAATAGCCATAACCAAGATAAAACTACAACCAGACACATAATAATCACCATCCCAGAAACACACCATAAGAACAGAATACTAAAAGCTGTTAGAGAGAAAAGACAGAACACCTATAAATGAAAAGCTATCAGAATCACAGCAGACTTCTCAACACAAACAATGAAGTCAAGAAGAGCATGGAGTGAAGTATTTCAGATCCTAAAGGAAAACCACTTCCAACCCAGACTGATGTACCCTGCAAAACTGTCCTTCAAAATGGATGGAGAAATAAGATACTTCCATGACAAAGAACAGCTGAAAAATTTCATGACCACAAAACCAACCCTACAAGGAATA
>PVJX010022080.1:0-31067 GCA_004027295.1 Dolichotis patagonum | reverse complement strand
CAATGTTCTCAGGGTTGGGGGCTGGGAGTTGTTTCTTATTTCTCCCTTTCGTCATGTTTTTGGTTCCTTCCATACAAGTGTACAGTGTAATTCCCAGACCCTTTTCTTGTTGTTTAAGGCTCCTCTAGAGGGCGCAGGCTAGGAGCTTTAGCCCTCTTCAATAGGTTATCAGAGATTAGAGTTCACCCAGGGGCAGTGTACGCTAACTCCTCCCTTCCGGGCCAGTCAACCTTTGCAGGCCTTCACTGTGTCAGTGTACACTGTCTCAGGGAAGTAATATTGTAGTGACTCACTGGGTCCCTGCCAGGGGCGTGCCGTAGTCCAAGCAGATTCTACCAATCCGCTTGGTGAGGGGAGCAACCAGCTGAAGCCACTTCCTTATGGAGTTAGGGCTGTCCTGCCCAAATCCAACATGTCGTCCAGTCGGTTTCCCCTTTCCCGTGGGAGGGTCTTATTCTCATCACTCACCGCATGTTGATGCCGTTCCCTGAGAACTGCTGGGCTCCCCGACCTCTGACTTCAGCGCGGCTGCGGTGGGAATTCACAGTGCCTCTCGGTGGGTCGCATGCAGGGCTGGTCCGGTCGAGCTGCACACAGGGCTGTTCAGCTCTGTGCTCTGGCGGCTCAAGCCAGTCACTTCGGTGCGGATCGTTTGTTCAGGTCGGGCAGGAATTCAGGCGGCTTGAGGAGGGCGCCGTGCTCGCTGATCTTATCTTCACTAATAGTAGCCCCAGGACCTCATATTCAAGTGATTTATTTGCACTTTAGTTTCTTCGTGGGTTGTGAGAGTCCATCTCTCTCTGTTTGGGTCTCTCCAGGGTGTTTTATTCTGGCATTTGAGCTGTCTGTCTCAGAGAGGGTCTCTCTCCTGCTACCTACCAGTCCACCATCTTCTGAGTCATTTTTCTATTGCCATTACAAACACTGTTGGAAATATATTCACTTCCAGTTAGAACATAGGTAGATATTCTTCTCAGGTTTACAGTTACAGTCAAAGATAGTCTAATTGAAAAATATGGTGAATATTGAGTTTTAAAAATGCATTACAGTAGACAACACATTGCCATTAATCCCTTTTCATATACACAACCTGTTTTTCTTTCTTTTTTTTTCAAATCCATTTTATTTCAAGAAAAAAAAAAACTAAAAATTTCAAAACATGTCAATCGGGGCAACAATGGTACATTTATTGTGCGTTGTCATCCCCAAATCATTCACCCACAGCATAAGACATCTGCTTACAGTTGTCCAAACAATACCAGCATAAATCTTTCTCTTCAGTGCACTCAGAGAAATCAGTAGTATAACTGACTTAATTATTTTTTTACATACATATACGTATGTTGTGTCTTTCAGCTTTTCACACTAGTGAGACAATATGATTTTTACAAGTGTGTTACTTATTTCACTAAGAGTATTATCTCAAGTTGCATCCATTTACCTATAAAAGTCTCAAGTTTATTCTTCTTTATGAGTAGTACTGCATTGTAAAGAAACATTACATTTTTTTTGTCTACTCCTTAGTTGATGGGCATTTAGATTGTTTCCACGATCTAGCTATTATAAATTGTGCTGCTATAAACTTGGGTGTTATATATTGCTGTTGTATGTTGTTTTTAATTCTTTTGGGAAGTTTTTTTTTTTTTTGTACCGGGGATTGAACTCATGACCTCACGCTTGCCAGGCAGGCGCTTAAGCCACTGAGCTAAATCCCAGGCCTCTTTTGGGAAGATACTCAGAAGGAAAATAGCAGGCTCTAATGGGACCTCTAGTCCTGGTTTTTTGAGAATCTCCACACTGATTTCCAGTGGTTGTGCCAATCTACACTCCCACCAACCGTGGAGAAGGGTTCCTTTTTTCCCATAGCCTCTCCACTATTTGTTACTGCTTGATTTCTTGATAATAGCCATTCTTTCTGAGGTGAGGTAGAATATCAGTGTTGTTTTAATTTCATCTCTCAAATGACCAGTGATGTTGAATGTGTTATATGTTTATTTGCTGTTTGTATTTCTTCATCTGAGAACTGTGTATTCATCTCAAATGACCATTTTTGGATTGGTTCTTTAAATCTGGGATGACTGGGTTTTTTTTGATGCCTTTTTATGTTCCCAATAGTAATCCTTTGAGGTACAGCTAGCAAATATTTTCTTCCACATTGTGGGTTGTCTCTTCACTCTTTTGGTGGTTTTTCTGCTGTGCAGAAGCTTTTCCAATAGGGTGAGATCTCAGTTGTTGATTCTTTGTGATAGTTCCTGTGTGGTTGGGGTTTTGTTCATAAAGTACCTACCTACACCAATATCGGCCAGAGTTTTTCCTGCTCTATCTTCCAGCAGATTTAATGTTTCTGTTTTAATATTAAGATCTTTGATCCATTCTGATTTTAGCTTAGGGTTCATGGTAAAAGATACGGGTCCATTTTTAATTTTCAGTGTATGTAGAGCCAACTTTTCCAGCACCATTTATTAAAGAGACTATCTTTCAGTGAATGTGTTTGGCACCTTTGTCAAAGATAAGATGGCTTAGAATATCTGGAATTATTTCTGCATCTTCTAATCTGTTCCACTGATCTTTGGGTCTGGTTTTTTTTTTTTTTCTTCCAATACCACACTTTTTGTGTTTTTTAAATCACAGTAGCTGTACGGTAAAATTTCAAGTGAGGGATTGTGTTGCCCCCTGTCTTGTCTTTGTTGTCCAAGATCGCCTTTGCTATTCTAGGTCTTTTCTGATTCCAGATGAATTCTGCTTTCTCTAACTCTGTGAGATATGCTATTAGAATTTTGATTGGGATTGCATTGAATCTGTATAACAGTTTTGGAAGTATGACCATTTTCACTATATTGGTTTTTCCTACCCAAGAGCACAGGATATCTGTCCATTTTCTAATGTCCTCTTAAATCTCTTTTTCAGGTACTGTAGTTTTTAATGTATAGGTCTTTTACATCCTTTATAAACTGTTTTGTTTTTTTTAAGCAGTTTCAAAAGTTCGTGTCTTTATGGGGTTTCATGAAAAACACAGTGAATGCTGCTGCCAAGGGTCATCCTAGGGAAAGACAGGCTGATAAATAGTGACATTACAATGTGTCCTCATCCCCTTTAGTAACAGAATCTGACACTGTAAGACTTGTGACTCTTCCCCCAAAGCCAGAGGGAAGAATACGTATTATTAGGCTTACTTCTCTGGGCTTCATTTTCTAATTCTTGGCTCTGTGATTCTCCATTGCTTCAGTAACTCTCTGATGCCTTCAGATACATACATATTGTGTGTGTGTGTATGTGTGTATGTGTGTGTGTTTATTTGTTCAGCAAAACTATTGCTCAAACCACCTAGCTTATCATTACCAGAAAAGAAACTACAATATTCATTCTATTAGCTTCTTTTTAAATCAATCTGCGTAACATATTTGTCATACTAATTTTTTTGGCAGGGGGTGGGGTGGGGTATCGCAGAATTGAACTCAGGACCTTGTGCCTGTTAGGCAGGTGCTTTGCTGCTGAGCTAAATCCCTTGGCTCTCTGTCATGCTATTTTTAAGATTATCAGAAAATAATTATATATTGATCTGTTTTCCAGGTGCTACCATATTGGGGAAATCCTCATGATAGAAAAGTCATCAGAAGGTTCTGGAGTCAGGTAACTTTTACATACTTACAAGCACCTGTACGTACATGCAGTCATTTATTCGCTAGTTGATCTAGAGCATTTTTCATGCATAAAATCTTATGTATGATATATTTCTGCACAGTGGGCTCAGGTACTTTTCTTTTGATACGCTGCTTTTCTTGTTACAAGGTAGTCAGCTGAACTTGAAGTCCAAGATTGAGAAAGACCTTTTTTAATAAGATAGAGATCAGCTACCACAATTTGTTGTACAGATGACTGCTTTAAAAACACGATTTGCTTTGCTGCATATCTCACTGCCATGTGGAAGAAGCACACCTTGAAGATTGTCTTGAACATTTCTTTTTCTTTTTTTTTTTCTTGAACATTTCTGTGTGTCATTGTTTTATTAAGAATTGTTGATCTGGGGTATAACACTGCCTGGCAAGCTTGAGGCCCTGAATTTCATCCCTGATACAGAAAAAACAAAAAACAAGAAGAATCACTAGGTCTTTGTTTTCACCATTCTCCTCTTGTATTTACAGAAGACCCTCTATACTCAAGATGCCCCCTTCCATGTGGTTATCACCAGCTACCAACTGGTAGTACAGGATGTAAAGTATTTCCAGCGGGTCAAGTGGCAGTACATGGTACTGGATGAGGCTCAGGCACTTAAGAGTAGTTCCAGGTAACATGAGTAGTAGAAACCAAGTACTGTGGGTAGGCACATACATGTGTGCGTGTGTGTGTGTATGTGTGTGTGTGTGTGTGTGATCATGAGGATTTCCCCAATATGGTAGTACCTGGAAAACAGATCAATATTTAATTATTTTCTGATACTCTTTATTGATATATAAATAAAATAAGCAATTATATATGTATTTTAAATACACATGTATATATGTATATACATATTATATGAATGTATGATGATTAGAGAATTTTCAGAACATGGCTTGATGTGATCTGTGCCTCAGCTGTGCACCTGACCAGATGGCAAAAATTCCATTATATTTTTTTTCACAGGATACTATTGATGCTTGGAGTACACAGATTTTTTTTTCAGTTTTTATCTCCCTACTCAATGATTATGATACTTTAATCTTTTTCTTTAAGGGAAATTTCCATATAGAAAAGGCTCATCTTTAACCTTCCTTTGAGAGATTATTTAAGAAGTAGAATGTTAAAAACTTTCAAGATTAGAGGTTTTCTGTTTTTTGTAAATTGTCTCAGTTCTTATGTTATTAGACCTCTTAAAATATTTTTATTATAATATATTTTAAAATGTTTCAATACCATTAAGATCCCAAACTGAATGGAAAAATGCTTGGCTATAGTGTCACTCAGTGCTGTTAAGCCTTGGCTCTGACTTGTTTCTAAGTCTTGGTGAGTCCATTGGACTTTGTTTTAGAGGTTCATCGTAATCAGCAGATAGTATCTTCCATGGAACTTCTCATCCTAAAAGGTATTAGTTTATACTTTTGAAGGAGGCTATGCCTGTGGTCAGGAGCAGTGAAAGCTCACTTCTTACATTTCATGCTCTAAACTCATACTGCAAAGGTACAGATTAATAATCATAATATTTTCTGTTACAGATAAATGCCCTTTAATTAAATGACATATTTTAAAAAATAGAAAACTGACCAAGGACAATAGAAGACCTTCTAAAGATAGAAAGGGATTATTTTCTTCTTGTTAAAGAGCCTTTTTTTCCCTTCTTTGCTTTTTTTAATTGATATATGTGATACATAATAGTTACATTCATTTTAGGGAATTGGCACACTTATAAATAATACATAGTTTATTTTCTAAGCCTTCATACTATATTTTCTGTATAAACTAGTCAATTCTGCTCATTCTGTATCTTTAGCTTTGTTGAATATTTTTCAACTGTATATATAATGGAATATGATTCTGAGTTTTATTTTGCAAGCATTTGTAGAAATATGGAGCCTCAGTAGGATAATTAAATAATGCTAACTTGGAAATTTATAATTTATTTTATTGGACAGTGTTCGTTGGAAGATCCTTTTACAGTTTCAGTGTCGGAATCGACTTTTGCTAACTGGGACTCCCATTCAAAACACCATGGCTGAGGTAGGTACTACCTGGTAGGTCCCAGGTTTATGTCTTTCTAAGACAGAGTTCCATACATCATGGAATTCTTCACTGTGCTTCCTTGGAATGTTACTCCTCTGTGTAAATTATATTCCCCACATAAAAGAAAAATTCAACCATGACTTTCCCAAAGTTGTCTTTTAGGCATTATCGTTATTTTCTTATTTTTATTTCTTACTTTCTTTATATGTATGTAATAAATAGTAGCCACATTGGGAAATGTTATACATCTAATGCAGAGATGTTTTTATATTTGACAGGTAATACAGTGGTACCTTGCTTCATACACTTAGTTCTTTACATGATTCTGGTTGCAGAACTCATTCCATAAAGGCTAGGGATTGCTGCAAGTTTGAGACCAACCTGGTCTACATAGTGAGTTCAAGGCCATCTTGAACTACATAGTGAGACTGTCTCAAAAAACAAAAAAAGAGAATTCATTCCATGGTTCTGGTATTCAGTTTGCAACTAGAATTGTAGAACAAATTCTATGATCAGAATTGTGGAAAGAATTAAGTGTGTGAGCCAAGGTGCCACTGTATTCTTTATTGGACAGTATTTAGAGAGCTAAATTTTTCCTTTAGGAAAGATAATTAATGGTCTAGAATAGAGGTGAAAACTGTAAAGAACCAGATACTAATAAGTATTTTAAACTTTTTAGTCCATATAGACACTGTTGCATCTACTCAACTTTACTTATATAACAATATATAAATGAACAGGCATGATCATGTTTCAGTAGAACTTTATTTACAAAAACAGATGGCAGCCGGGCATGATAGAACATGCCTGTAATCCCAGCACTCAGGAGACTGAGGCAGGAGGATCTCTGTGAATTCAAAGCCAGTCTGAATTGCACTGTGAAACCCTGTCTAAAAAAACAAACAAACAAACAAACAATATATATATATATATATATATATATATATATATATATATATATATGGCAGACCAAATTTGACCTCATAGACTTAATTTTCTGACCCTTGATCTAAGGTTATTAGTAGCCAGTTATGTGACCTCAGGTTCCTTTATAAAATAGACTTTATTTTTGTTTTTTTTGAGACAGGGTCTCGCTATGCAATTCAGGCTGGCCTTGAGCTCACTTTGTAGCACAGGCTGGTCTTGAACTTGCAATGATCTTCCTGCCCCAGAAAGTGCTTAGATTACAAGTGTGCACCACCACAAACAAAAATATTAGACAAAATTTCGCTTCCATCCACAAACTCCACATTGGGTAACAAAAAAAAAAAACCAGCCATATTCCACAGACAAACACAAATGTGACCATCTTCCCCAAAACATTAAAATGAAATTTGTGAACTGAAGTATGTATGTTTGTATATGATCTTTAAAACTATCTCACTGATGGGCTGGGGATTTAGCTCAGTGGCCTAAGCATCTGCCTGGCAAGTATGAGGTCGTGAGTTTGATCCCCGGTACCAAAAAAAAAAAACAAAAAAAAACCTATCTCACTGTAAAGTCTGAACAGCACTTGGTCTTTCAAACGTTTAGTTTGAAATTAATTGAAAAATAATAATATTCTCTATAACACTTAATAGGCACTGTGCTTGTGCTTAGTCTTTCACTCTTACTCGCTTTAAGAAAAATTACTGGCCTTCCCTACCATAACACTCTCTCCAGAGTCTAATAAACCATCTAATGATGCCATTGCATTGCCATTTGATTTCATTTTTTCCTTTTTTTCCCCTAGCTCTGGGCTCTGTTACATTTTATTATGCCAACATTATTTGATTCACATGAAGAATTTAATGAATGGTTTTCCAAGGACATTGAGAGCCACGCTGAAAACAAATCTGCCATTGATGAGAGTGAGTACTCTTAGGATCTTATTTCTGACCTACAAGTGTGAGTAACTATAGAAGAATGTATTTTCTTCTGTGCGAAGGGTTTTCTTCCAGTATATAGGGGACAGCTGGGGGTATGTTCTCCTACAAATTATTTACATGCTTTTAATATATTTCAGAGACTCAAAAACAACCTAATGTTAGGTATTGACTACTCTGTCTTGACAATTAAAGCACTGTAAGCTTAATAAAATGCTGCATTTTGGCTTATAACTTCCTCATTTTTTTACATAACTCCTGAAAAAATTCATATTAGGTATATCTTCGTATAATGGGTCATGCTTTTTATGCAATGAGAACTAAATATGAGAAGGGCCATTTATATTAAATAATTTTTCATAAGCGAACTATTTTTGTTTAGTTTTTTGGGACAGGGTCTTGTTCTTACTTCAGGCTAGCCTTGAACTCACTGTGTAGCTCAGATTAGCTTCAGACTAACAGCAATCCTCCTGCCTCAGCTTCCTGAGAGCTGGGGTTACCAGTGTGTGCCACCATGCCTGGCATATACTGAACATTTTATGCCTATTTTTAATACTTTTGACTTTGCCAAATATGTGCCTGGAATTGAACTCAGGACCTTGCGCTTGCCAGGCAGGCACTTATACCTCCCAGCTATATCCCCATCCCCCTATATGCCTGATTTTAAGAATGTTCTGAGGTGTTTATTATATAAACATGAAGTGACATCTACCAACTACAAGAAAAGATACACTACAAGTTGTTAATTTGCTGACCTTCTTTGAAAGATAAGTTTTGAGGAAAACCTCAACTTTCAGATGAGTTTCGTTATATCTGTGTAAGCAGTCTCTTCTTAAGAAAATGTTGCTAAAATACTCTAAGTGAATTCTAATGAAAATAGAATGTAATACATTTATACAGTTGACTACATAGCAAGATGTTGTAGGAAATTAAAATTCTTCAGTTTTCTTCTTGGGAAAAAGTCTCAGTCTGCTTTCAGAGAATCATGCCAGAATATACTTAAACAGTTTAGGAGATTGGCTGTGGTGTCACAAGCCTGTAATTCCAGCTCTTCGGAGGCTGAGGCAGGAAGATTGCCATGAGTTCAAGGCCAGCCTGGGCTATATACTGAGTTCAAGACCAGTCTGAACTTTATGACATGATCCTGTCTGAAAGAAAAAAAAAAAAAGAAAAACAATTAGAAATGAACACAATATTTGATGTATGTTTATATTGTTTGGCCTCCTGTTATTTCAGATCAACTTTCTCGTTTACACATGATCTTGAAGCCATTTATGCTGAGGAGAATCAAGAAAGATGTAGAAAATGAATTGTCTGACAAGGTAAGACAAGATGACCTCCTATGCACCAGTTTAGGGTTAGGATAAGGTATTCCTTGATGTATTTAGTTGAAGCGTAACTAGTCTGATTAAGAGATGACCTTTAAACTTAAGTGAATTGAAGAGGATTTAAAAATGAGTTAAATAATCAAGTAAAATAACATTTTCTCCTTAATTTTAATATATTTTATTCATGGAAAATTTGAAACATTGCAATAGTAGAAAGAATAATAAAATGAATCCTCTTATATCCATTGTCCAATTTCCAACAGTGATAAACTCATGGCCATCCCTACCTCTCTGGGTTATTCTGAAACAAATCCCAGATTCTTTTGTGTGTGTGTGTATGTATGTACCAGGGATTGAACTCATGACCTTGTGCTTGCTAGGCAGGCGCTTGTGCCACTGAGCTAAATCCCCAGCAAATCCCAGATTCTTTGATTTCATTTATAAATATTTTCTTCTCTTTTGCAGTACTGTACTGGGGATTGGACCAAGGGAGCACTGAATTGTATCTCCAACCTTTTTATATTTGATTGTGAGACAGGGCTTGCTGAGTAGCCCAGGCTGGCCTAGAATTTGCAGTCCTCTTGCCTCAACTTCCAAGGAGCTGGGATTATAAGCGTGTGCCACCATGCCTGACCACATGTATTAACATGTTCATATGTATATCTGAAAGATTTGATCTTTTTAAAAAGTACATAATCACATAATCATTATCATCGCTACAAAAAAGGCAGTTCTATGACAGTATTATGTATTCATTCAGTGTGCAGGTATCTCTAGTTGTCATTGCATCCATCTGTCTGTTAATGTCTTTCTTTCTTTTTTTTTTTCTTTCTTTCTTCTTTTTTTAAAGAATTAGTTGTTAAGCTGGACATGGTGGCACATGCCGTAATCCCAGCACTTTTGATACTGAGTCAGGAGGACTGTAGGAGTTCAAGGCCAGTGTGGGTTACATAGTGAGACCGTGTCTACCAAAAAAAAGTTTGTTGAAATTAGGATGCAAGCATTTAGGTGATACGTGTCTCACACATATTTTAATTACTTCTTTTTTCTTTGCACTTCTTTGTTAAAACTGAGTTATTTGTCCTGTACAGTTTTCTGCATACCAGATTTTTCTAATTGCATCGTTGTGTTACCTGGCATGTTCCTTTGTGGCTTGTATTTTTTGAAATTGAGAGTTAGTTGTAGCGTAGTTTAATGTGCCGTCATGGTGGTTCACTCCTGTAATCCCAGCATTCGGCAGACTGAGGCAAGAGAATGACTGCAAATGTGAGGCCAGCTGGAACTACATAGTGAGTTCAAGGCCAGCCTGAATATAACAAAACCCTGTCTCCAAAAAATGCAAAAAAAGAAGTTTAATGTGCTTTGGGTTATAATTTTTTTCCTAACAGAAAGTCATTGGTTTTGATTTATAAGTAACCATTTTTTAATTCTTTCTAGAATTTTATAATATACTATTAATTCTCGTGAATCCTGTATTCTTCCTTTTTTTTCCCCTGGCTTTCTATTCTTCCCAGTTTCCCCTTCTTCCCTAGATTCTACCTGTTATATACAATTTGTCTTGTCTGCCTAAAAGGCATCTTTATAGATTCTTGTAATACCACTTGTTTTTTCTCCCTATTCCTGCTGGAAGGGTGGATCATTTTCACATTAGGGACTCTTTGGGGAGATTATTGTGGGGTTATAAACATTCTTCAGAGAGAAAACTGTATCTTCATTTTATTCCTTTTTCTTAATATCTTGATAGCTGGCTAGGTGTGGTGGTGCATGCCTGTGTTCCCAGCACTCAGGAGACTGAGGCAGGAGAATCTGTGAGTTCGAGGCCAGCATGGGCTACACAGTGAGTCCAAGGCCATCTAGAGCTATATAGTGAGACCCTGTCTCAAAAAACAGCAACAATAAAAAATTCTTCATAGCTATCTTGCATATTGTAAGTTTTGCAGCAGTTGAATTACTTTATAAGAGTTTTATGAGAAGTATAGTAGAATCAGTACAGATTGAAGGCAGGCAGACCCAAAAATAATAGCAGTCTAGACTATATCTGATGAAGGCCTGCCAGAAGGTATTGGGAGTGCTTAGCAATAAATTTCCAGGTTAAACTGTAGGATTTAGGAAATGATAGAACATCAGGTATGAAGGAGAAATCAGAGCTCATTGAAGTTTGTCTTTGGGCAACTGAAAGGATTATAATGCTGTTACCAATTTAGTAAATTGGGGGGGTAGACAGCAGACAAGATTATTGAGTCGGGGTACAGGTATTGAACCCAGGGCACTCACACTGAGCCACCTTCCCTATCTCTAGCCCTTTTTTTAAAGGAATTTTTAAAAATTTTCTACTTCAAGACAGGATCTCACTAAATTGTTAAACTGTTTAGGCCGTCACTCAAACTCCGCCTGCCTCAGCCGTCCAGATGCTGGGATTATAAGAATGTACCACCATGCCTGCCTTGGAAAAGATAATTGTTTTTTCCTGATATGATACATATGTCATTACAGACTGAGTGATACTTTCATAGTAGTTGAAAAAATGTTTTAGAATATTTGGGAGTATATTTTTGCAAGTTTATATGAAGAGTGATAATTGGCAATGGAAGAAATTGCTCAGAGAGCATGTAGAATGAGTGAAAAAGAAAGTCAAGGAAAGAACATTGTTTCTGGTCAGTGACACACGTAACAGGTTTATGGAGATAATGAGCTCAAGCGAGTATTGTTTTGTTAATCATAATGTGGTTTGTATGTGGTTTTTAAAAATTAAACTTATTGGTACATTTTAGGTACACATAATGATCATATTCATTGTAGGGTGTGTGTTTTCAACTTTAGGCTGATACTGAGTTTGCTTACAAATGATTTTTCCAAATAAGAGTATTCTTACTGATTTATAGATTGAGATTCTTATGTACTGCCAACTGACCAGCCGACAAAAGCTATTGTATCAAGCACTGAAGAATAAAATTTCCATTGAGGATCTACTGCAGTCTTCTATGGGTTCAACCCAGCAAGCACAGACCACCACCAGCAGCCTCATGAACCTGGTCATGCAGTTTAGGAAGGTAAGACCTTAGCCACCTGCTCTGATGTTGTCTTTATTACCTCCTTCAAGGAAAAGACTTGATTCCAGGTAAATAAATACTGTTATAACAGGGTGAAAACATTCACACAAATAAACATTGAGGTTTGGGGATTCCCTTATTGTTTCACAGAGTCCACATGGCAATGCTGTCCCATTTCCCTTCTTCCTAGGTGTGTAATCACCCAGAGTTATTTGAACGACAAGAAACTTGGTCTCCATTTCACATTTCCCTAAAGCCATATGAGATTTCAAAGTTTATCTACCGTCATGGACAGATCAGGGTGTTCAACCATTCACGAGACAGGTGAGCAAACATTAACATCTCTTTACTCTTGGATAGTTTTTTGTTTTGTTTTGTAATTTTGGGTCCTATGGCTCAGTAGGTAAGTTTAAGAATGTGTGGTTTTCCAACAATGAGATATTTAACAAAAGTTTGGACAGATATTTGTGGTATGAATTTGAGCACTATTCAAGCTTCAAATGAAAGATCTTAAAAGTTTCTAGTTGGCTTTCTAGCTGAGGAATTAGTACCTTTGTATAAGTATGTACTTGTATCACATGTGAATAGAAAACATACTAAAATAACTCCATATACTGAAATAGGTTTTGGTGGCGCATAGTTTTAGGATATTTGTAGGTATATTTCATTTTTATTGTGTGTATATTTGGTTTTTGTTTTTTTGAGACGTGGTTTCACTGTGTAGTGCAGGCTGGCCTTGAACTCACTGATGTAGCCCAGGCTAGCCTGGAACGCATAGCAGTTCTCCTACCTCAACCTCATGAGTGCAGTGGCAAATACTGTCCCAGTCCCCAAACCTAAATGTTTACCCTAGTGAATGTTTTTCACAGTATTTGCCACCACATATGACTTGATTGGATTTAAAATTAATCAAATTTTCCTTCTTTTTGGAATCAATAATAATAGATTTAGTAAAAGTTGAAATAGTCATTATCATTAAGCTATTGTGTTAGAGACCACTTCATTTAGAAACTTGAGTGTGATTCATTTTTACCCTTTTGAGTTGAGATGACTTTGGCTTCTGGACTTTTTAACATGCTTCCCAAACATTTTTTTGTGTACCCTCATTTGAGAATCATGGACTTGGAAAACTCCTTTTGTAGAGAAATAATACAAACTGTTACAGAAGTAATCCTCCACATGATCTGATGAAACTGAAATTAAGACATATTTAATGGGTTTGACCTTGAGTTCTTTGTGATAGCTCCAGGATAATACTCAATTAGATGATCAGAGGCAAGAGGCAGAGTTGTAGTGCTCTTTGTGTAATATAGTATCTGATAATTTATGGTGCTAGAATTATTATCTGAAGTAAACTGAGACTGTTTGAACTCATTACTTTCATAAGCTTTTAAGTGTTTTGTAGTTTCTGACATTTATCCCATGATTTATATGGTAATATGACAAGAAATTTCTTAAAAAGTAGACACAATTTCATACCTAAGATTTTCCCTAGTTTGGTACCTGTGATTTAGTTAACTTCCCAATATTTATATTTCAGTTTGGATTTATTTTAATTATTTAATTCACAGGTGGTTAAAGGTTCTTCTTTCTCCATTTTCACCAGACTATATCCAACAGTCTCTCTTCCATAGAAAAGGTATGTGTTGGATCTTTGAAAAGAAATATATGTTAAGGATTTATCAGAATGCCCTTTGTTTTGCTGAGTGTCTGATACGGAACTGCTCTTGGGTTTGCCTGTATATCAGGCCTTTATTTATAATGTCTTGGTAATATTTAATTAATTAAGTTAGTCATCTTCATCTGTAGTCTATGTGATTTGTAGCTGAAATAGGAAGCAGTAGAAAATAGTTTTGACCTTCCATCTTTAGTTTCCTCTTAAGAGTTTCTTATGCTTGAAATTTGCCAAAGTTAATGCTAGACTCTTATTAATGAGACTTCTTTCTTTCCTTCTTAGTCTAGGAAAAGAAGCTGCTCACCTTTGAGTATTGTCCAGGATATTAAAACCAAGGCTTAGACTCTCTTCTCTCAGTCATGTCCTTTTCTTTTTCCTGGAATGATGAAAAGACGGTTAGCCAAAGATTCCCAAGCCCCAAAGATAAATGATAAACCATGTCCAGTCTGGCCATATATGCTGTATCTCATAGACCTGCTTCTGTTGCCTGTGATTATAGTGATACCATGTCTAGATGAGACTCTTTAGAATGTTTTTGGATGCTTAAGTAAAAATTCAGGAGTTCGGCAGGCGTTAGTGTTGATATTATCTCTTTCTTGATTGGCTATTCAATAGAATGTTATTCTTTGATATTCCAGGTATTAATGAAGAAAGCTGTTTTTCTTTTCTTCGATTTATTGATGTGTCTCCAGCAGAAATGGCGAACCTTATGCTTCAGGGACTTTTGGCCAGGTGAGGAGTTTGCTTATCACTTGATAAGAGAACAGGTGTGAAACAAATGATGAATATTTGTAAACATTTAATTTTATATTATTGGATTGTTTATATTTTATATTATCTCATTCTTTTTTCTTAAGTATAGCATTTTTTAAATTAGGAAAATGTAGTTTTGTTTTGATCATTTAATTACATGATGATTCATGTTATACCTTAAGTGAAGAGTATTAGCTGTGTATGGTGGAACATGCCTGCAACCCCAACACTGGGAGCCTGAGGCAAGAGGATTACAATCCAGCCTGGGTGACCTAGTAAGATCCTGTTTCAAAGTTTGTGAGAAGGGCTAGGATGTAGCTTAGTGCAAAAGCCCTGGGTTCCATTTATAACGCTACGAGAGGGGATGCTGATGAATATTTAGGCTTTTCTCCTATGCTACCAGATATTTGAATTCTCTAATTTCTGGTTAGTTTTTTGTGTTTTTCTTCCTTCTGCAGAACAAATGATGGCTTGTGATTCATTTACCTGGTAGTGCCCAGTGTGGCCTGCTTCAAGTATTCTGGGAATTTTCTTTGTTTTTATTCTTTGGCATAATGGCTTTCACTGACCTTATGACTTTATATTTATGTAAGAGGGATGTCATTAAGGACTGTTGTCTACTTAATGTGATGTTTTAGACTGTGAGGTTTTGTGATAGACATGAATATTCTTGAATATTGAGAGGAGCTTTACAAAAAATTTTAGTGTTCATTATAACAAACCAAGTCATGCCAAAGAATGTAAAGAACAAAAACATGAAACATTTTTAGCTGAAAGTAAAAAAAGAATCATTGCTAAAATTCTTAAGATTTACAGAAAAGATGTGCAAGAGGAGACATCCTTTGGAGAGTTCCTCACTGCTGTGAACAACCCTCAGACCTCCATGGAGCACTGAATAAGCATGTCTGCTGTGGTCTGTTTCAGATGGTTAGCTCTTTTCCTGTCTCTGAAAGCCTCCTACAGGCTCCATCAGTTGCGCTCCTGGGGAGAGCCAGAAGGAGAGAGCCAGCACAGATATCTGAGAAATAAGGACTTCCTTCTCGGAGTTAATTTTCCACTTTCATTTCCCA
Organism: Dolichotis patagonum; assembly: GCA_004027295.1. Classification (NCBI taxonomy): domain Eukaryota; kingdom Metazoa; phylum Chordata; class Mammalia; order Rodentia; family Caviidae; genus Dolichotis; species Dolichotis patagonum. Next base: position 15,629 of record PVJX010022080.1, on the reverse strand, counting down.
ACCTTTGCAGCTGCCCTTTGTTAAAGGTAAGCAATTATTTATGCATAAATTACCTACTTATTACCCCCTTCCCTTTTGTTGATGTCAGCAATAATAATAAATGATGGCCCAATAGAGCCAGAAATTCCTAGAGGAGTAGATACAATGTACTGAGTTATAAATTAACATATTCCATGTGTATATTTTTGTGTGTCATTTGTATGTGTGTACACTCTTATGTAACAACCACCCAGATCAACATATAGAGCAATTCCAACCCTTAGAAGTTTCCGTCATGCTTATTCCCATTTAATACTTATAGTTCAGAATAGACTGACAAGTAAAGGTGATCATGATTTTGTTTCTTTTGTTTTTTTGGTACTGGGAATTGAACTCAGGACCTCAACCTTGACCAGTCAGGCACCGTGCTGCTGAGCTATATCCCCAGCAATTCTGTTTCTATTATCATAAATTATTCTTGTCTGTGCTTGAACTTGTATAAATGGGATTATCTAGTATATTCTTTTTGTGTCTAGGTCCTTTTTTTTGATATTATTCTATGTTGCATATAGCATTCTTTTTTTATACTATGAATTGTTCCACTGTCTGAATAAACTGTGGTTTATTAATTTGTTCTACTATTGGTAGATATTTAGGTTGTTTGGGGAATATTATGAATAAAACTGGTATGTGCATTCCTGTATATGTTGTTTGGTAAGCGTAGACACTAGTTTGTTTGGAGTTTACATCCAAAAGAGCAATTGCTACTCATTATGTGTATACATGATTTGATTTAGTTGCTGCTTCCAAATACTTAATTTTATGAATTTATATTCCCAGCAGTGAAGTTTGCTGTTTTTCAGCATCCATGCCTATATCTGATATTGTTAATTGTTTTGATTTTAACCATTTTTATGTATTTTAGTTGCCTCATTGTGATTTTTTTTAATGGTACTAGGAATCAAACTCAGGACCTTGTGCTTACCAGGCAGGTACTTGTGCCACTGAGCTATATCCCTGGCCCATGATTTTTTTTTTTTAATCTGTGAAGAATAATGATGTTGAACACTTTATCATACAGTTGTTGGCCTGTGCAGAGGTGGTAATAGGGAAAGTGACCGGAAATGAAATTGTAGGTGTAGGGCCAGGTCATGTGGAGCCTCTAATACAGCTGAGAGTTTGGATTTTATTTTGAATGAAATGGATAATGCCTGAAGAATACTGAGAAGTTAAATTAGTTTGTATGTTTTAGCCCTTGAATTACATTTAAAGTTTAGAATGTTGATTATTTTTCTTGTATCCTCTGAAAAACATGAGTTATTTTATAGTTAACTACTTTGGAATGCAGGACATTCTTTGGCCAGATGAAGTATGTGCCCCTGTACACTGAAAAGCCCAGATAATTTCCTTAAATTTTCCTGGTTGGTTTCTCAGGCATTGCTCCATGTACTTTTTTGGACTTTGGAAATAGAATTACTGATGCAAAAAGAGTAAAGAATTGAATTGGGTTCCAGGCTGTTTGGAGTAACATAGTACCGGAAGCATGATTTCTGAAAGGTGAAATATTTCTGTAATTTCACTGGGATTACTAATAGGTCCAATGAAGAGCAATGTAACCTCCGATAAAGAGCAGCGTAACCTCCAATAGGCTAATTCCTTCCCTCAATTCCTAAGTTTAGTAATACTTGTGCATATTTTGTTTTAGTACAGAAAGAATTGTTCCCTCCACACACAAAAAAAGAATTGTTCTCCCAAGGGTTTGTCATGCTGTATTAACATAGATGCTTGCATCTTATCTGGTAGTTGGAGATACACATCACTTATTTATATTTTGTGTTTTCTGAAAACACTGATGTTTGTTCATAATGTCTGTTCAGTAAATTCTTTATATTAGAATTTCTTGAGAAAGTCCAATGTGGGTAGGATGCTTTATAGAAAATTAGAGGTAAACTTTGAAAGATTATGTAATTAAAAGTTAGATTCATTTGTGTTTCTTCTTTGATTTTATTTTGTGCTATGGATAGATATTTTTTGGTATAGCATAGTATTTTAGAACATACTGGCTTATTGAGCCAGTGGGCCACACTGCTGAAAGCTTATCATATACGTATAGAGGTGTTTTTCTACTTTCATGTTCATCATTCTTATCTCCAATATATATTGTATTGAAATGCCAACAAGAAATATTTGATCAGTTTATTGATCTGATAGTTAATCTAAGACTCATTTCTAAGAAATCTCTGCTCCTCTTTAGAATGAGTAATCCTCCAGTAATTTATAGTGTAAAAGATTCAACTAGATTCTGGATAAAGAGTTATTTGTTGAAGCTCAGGTATAACAATTGATGAAGATGTAATAACGCCCATAATATAATGTGGCTTGTGAAATTTGGCCATGATTCATGTCCAGAATATTTATTACTAACTGATAAATAAATAAATATATATATATATATATATATATATATATACCCAAAGTTAACATGTAAACCTACACATTTAATTTATATTTACTTACATATATTTTTAAACTAAAATATTTATAAAACAGTAATTAACCTCATACATAGTATACCCTGAATTTTTACTCTATTTTATTTTTTTAAATGTTAGTTGGAACTTACTAAAGATTGATTTTATGACCTTCACAATTTACAGTTTGAGAAATTGCAGTGTGACAATAATAAAATAGCCAGAGGACTAGAAAAAGAGTATAACCATATGAAAGATTCTGTGTCATTTTTTTAATAGTAAGAGAGCTAAGAAACCATCTTAGTCAGTTTGGGCAGCCATAACAAAATATCTTGGACTGGGTGTCTTAAACAATAAACATTCATTTCCTCACAGTTTTAAAAGCTGGTGTTTTCTTCCTTCTTGTTATCTCCTCCCATAGAGGAGAGACAAGGTAAGCAAGCCCTCTGGTGCCTTTTCTTTTGCAGACACTAATTCCATCATGAAGACCACTCTATGACCTCATCTAAATCTAAATGTCTCCCAAATGCCCCATCTCCAAATAGTACTGCATTGGGGGTTAGGGCTTAAACATAAGAGGGGGACACATTGCAGTTCATAACACTGAACTAATTTGGGTCTTTAGGAAGTTTCACTTTATGAATGTTAAGAGGAAGTGCAGAAACCACTTAGCATTACACTTATGTCAGTGCAGAGTTACTCTAATGTGTAGTTATTAATCAAGGTCTATCTCTGACTTAGTATGTATATTTATATCTCTGGTATTCAAAGATAGTTTAAATAAAGTTTAGCAAATTTGACAGAATCAAATGATCCAGACTTGACCAGAATAGTTATGGGAACACTGCTTCCTTTGAACTGAGTTTTTCTTATTTAGAAAAGTTTTCCAGAGCACATTGGTTTTGTCTCATTTACATAAGAAGAGTATAAAAAGAAATTTTGTATGACTGACAATTGTGAGCAATTTTTTCATTGCAAACTATGTTGTATTGTGAATTTAATTTTCATTTAATTTGGCACCCAATTCTGATTTTATAATTTTTATTATGTGTAAGTATAATGCAGATATGATAGTTTCTCTTTGTTTTGCTTTCTTTTGTGATAGTAGGAAGTGGAGTAGCCTTGTTTTTAATATGCATGGTGAACATAAATTATGTTTTAAGATTTTAACAGAAGCACATGTGAGTGGAACTCAGGGTCCATGTTTCAGATCAGTCCTGAAAATGAGATTTGTCTTATTCTCAGGCACACTAACCTACGAGAAGAGACAAAGGAAATGTAAAAACTGCAAGGATTGTTATGAATTCTTTCTCTTATAAAATCCAAGTAGTATTTTTAATGAAATGCCTTTAAAGCTACTGAGTTATCTTTGAATTAATTTTTCTATATTCAACCCCCCATCCCTAGTACTGGGAATTGAACCTAGGAGCTTTGTACTAAGCTATGTCTCTAGCTAACCTCTTTATTTTGAGACAGGGTCTTGCTAAGTTATCCAGGCTAGGTTTGAATTTTCAGTCCTCCTGCCTCACCTTCTCAGAGTGCTGGGATTACAGGCATGCCCCACTACGTTCAGCTTTGTCCTCAGGCTGAAGGTAGAAAATTCTTCACTTTTATATCTTCTCTGCCTTCATTTGTTTTACAAAGCATAATTTTTTTCTGACACCCTGTCTCCTAAATATAGCTTCCTATATCAGATTAAAGTGAAGGCTTCCATTCTTTTTTATCTAGGGAGACAGATAATGATTTAGCTATGTGTGAGTTGGGGATTTAACTCAGTGGCTTAAGCCCCTGCCTGATTCAGCTGTGTGTTATCATCTTGTTTGTGGTAAGCTGTGGAGCCATACTAAGCAACCTATCTCAATCCTCCTGCTTTTCTCCCTATAGACATGAATAAATTTGGACAGCTCTTCCCCTTCATCCCTGTAATGTGCCAGTAAAATCCTTATTCTTACTTTGCAATTAGTATTAAATTTGAATTCTGTGTTACAGAATTCATGAAACTACCGTTCTCGTGTTATTAACTTCAGTATGATAGATAAGCATCAAGGAACTAAGAAGGATGCCAGGACACAGATCACTTGGCACTTGGGAGTGTGTGGGACAGAGTATATTTTAAATTTCTTGGTGTTAATGTTTTTCTCGCATTGCATTCTCCTGTTTATGGAACAAAAGCCAGCATGATTCTCTTTATTTCATCTGATTTTCTTTTTCTCCACACTGCTTTACTGTTGAGAATTTCAGGCAAGAATAGTATTTAAAGCATTCATAAATTTACTCTCACAACACCTTCCTTCATACTTTGGTTCTTTGGTCAAAGTTCCTTTCCTATACTGCTTTCTAAGAGGTAAAGAGTATGGAAGAATGGCCTTGAGCAGTGACAGGAGGCTGAGGTAAGAGGCTCACAAATTTGAGGCCAGCTTGTCTTAAAATAAAACTCGAGGTGGGGATGTAGCTCAGTGGTACCCTGGGTTCAGTTCTCAGTATCACAAGAACAAGTACAGTATTAAAGAATATAAAGAGTTTTGCTGGGGATTTAGCTCAGCGGCGTAAGAGCTTGCCTGGCAAGCACAAGGTTGCAAGTTTGATTCCTAGTGCCAAACACACACACACACACACACACACACTCTCTCTCTCTCTCTCTCTCTCACATACATATATACATACATACATACATACATACATATTGCTCCTGCTGTGGCAGGAGGGTTGCTGCAAGTTAGAGGCCAGCTTGAGCTACATAGCAAAACCTTGTCTCAAAAGACCAAAAAATAATTAATTTTAATTAATTATTAAAAACAAACAAAAATCCTTTGCTAAAAGAATAAGCCAGGACCTATAGTCATCTGCTTTGGGGCAGAACATACTTAATGCCCAAGTAAATATCATACTCAACATGTTGGCTGGCAGAAACATTTACCAGTATTTGATTCTGTTATCTCAGTGTCGGTAAACTGTTGTCATGGTAATTACTTACTTAGGCATAGTATGTGTTGAAGGCCTTTGTATAATGTACAACTCTAATGAGCCAAACACCTCAAAGAAACAGACATTTCAGATTTTGCAATCTAAAATATACAAAGGATCTTAAAGAGTTGTTTCCAAAAAAGAGGCAAATGTTTTAAGTTTTATTCTTTTAATTCTTTAAGAGCTTTACTGACTCTGGCTATTGATGAACAGTTCCTCAAAGCGGAAGTTTTAAAAAACTCTTCTGATAAATGTTAATTTTCAGCTACAGTACCTGTATCATCATTTCTTGAGATCATATGAGCTGTCAATGCCCTTAGTGGAAAACTCGGAGAAGCCATTGTGTGTTTCTGCATTTTATTTTCTCTCTTTTTGTTTGAAAACTTAAAATATCTGTGAAAATAGAGGGGCTGAGGATATAGCTCAGTGGCATAAGTGTCCGTCTGGCAAGCACAAGGTCCTGAGTTGGATTCTCAGTACCAAAATAAAAAAGAAAGAAAATAGAATCCATGTAGTGTAATGATTGATTGATAAACTCTACATCCTTTTGTTTAAAGTGAAGTCTTTTCTCAAGTTTTAAAATGAGGAAAACAAAGCATGGCCCCTGGTTGACTAAGTCTGTATGAGAGGGAAAAACATCTGCGCTTTTTTTTCTTTACTACAGTGTGGCAAGAAGTGTACAGTTGTGAGGATCACCACCATCCTGGCGTATTTATTTTACTCAAGAGTTTTACATATAGAGACTGATTGAAAAATCCTCACTTCACCATGTACCTTGAGGTTTTGGCAACAATATACACACAACTGCCAGTGCTTACAGGGTAATGAGACATTCAAGAGCATGAGAAAGAGACAGTGGAGTAGCAAAAGCTGTGGCCACATTAAAAATAAGTCACATCCCCCACAGTGTGACATTCTGTTTACTTTTTACTAAAATATTTTCTGCCCAAAGTAGACTAAAGTAGTGAATCTCCTTTTTTTTTAATTCTTACCCTCCGAGCACCTTACACAACAATATTTAATGTTCTTTGTCTCAGCATTAAATTTTTCTGTATCTCACAATTCATGTCATTATATGAAGGGGAAATTGGATAGTGAGATACCAAGAACCTCTTATACTAATGAGGACTTGATGGAACTAATGTTAAGAGAAAATAATCTATGCAAGTATATATTTGAAAAGTATTTCAAGGGTAGTAGCATTTCTCTGAAGCAAATGGTATATGTTGAACTTTTGAACTAGTAGTGAGGTATATTTTGGTTTTGTATTTTCTTTAAAATCTAGAATCAGAAGACTATAAATCACCTTTGAATAAGTGATTTCCAATGACAATACCAGTGTAACCTAGTACATTTAAGACAAGTGAATATGTCCTAAATTGGGAATGATCACCCTGGAAATAGAATTATTGGTAGATAGACTTTTTCCAAAAAAAGTAACTGGGTAACATTTTGTTAAGAAGACATCCTATGATGACTGTCCTTTCCCTTTTGTAGTAATAGCTATGTTGTGGAGAAGAAGGCATTAAAAGAAATAAACATTCTCTAATCTTTTACATTCTTGGAATATAGTAAGAAACAAATTTTGGCTGAATTTTGCCATTTGAGAATACTCAAAATGAGGGTGACTGACAGAGATCCCTGGCAGAGACATTGTGTAGTTCCTGTTCTTTAGATGTTAGTAAATAATTCAGATATCTTTAGGTCAGCTACTGTTGCTCCCTCATCCACCTGCCTAGGCATGGTCTAAGTGGCACAGGGCATCCCTACTAGAGGCCCAAACTGTTCCTGTAGCTGGCAGAGATTAACAGAAATTGGTAGACCTGTTGTTTCATCGCTCAAACCCAAGGAGGGGCAAGAGAAGTTATTGCTAATGTCAGAAATCTGCTTTTAGGAAACATTAATAAAAACCTGATTGCCATTTTTATTTGTTTGGATATTTTGGTTTGGTTGGTTTTTGTTTTTTGTTTCCCTTATGTATTAATGGTAGGATAGGGGGGTAATATTTCTAGCTGTCTATATTCATCATTGGAAAATAGAATGAAACCTAGCCCAATAATCTTCCTAATGATCCTCACAGAAGGTATTTAGATGATAATGAATGTACCTATATAGAGCAGTGGATGAACATCAGTGAGATGCCAGCAGGATGAAAACACTGATTAAAAAGTTACCAAAAGGCTAAAATTCTTCTCTGAGTAACTATGACAGGGACTTAAGCCACTACAGAAGAAGCAAAACAAGTCAAGTCACATGGGTTCAGCAGTGTAATAAAGTGCTACAAAAAACTTCTATACTTTGTGATTAAAACCCATGGAAGGGAGCCCTGCCCTCGTGAAAAAATAGCTGAAGTCTTGAATTTGTACATGACCGTTATTTAGAATATACTAATTCGTTTATAGAGGCCAGTAATGATGTATATGTCCTATTCGACAACTTAAGATGACTTCTCTCAAACCATGATCCTTAGGGACTAATTTACTTGAGCGATTTAAGCCCTATGTAAAATAGGCCCATATGAATGGGAGAACGTGTATGTATTGAACAAAGAAGCCTCTAAGAGATTTGTTACTGGAATTACAGCAATTATGGTCTTACAGCAGGCCATAGTTGCTATTTTGATCTTGTAGCTTGTTTTCGTGACCTTACAACAGAGTATAAATTAGACTGTGTTTTGTGTTATCTTCCCCCATATGGTTATTTAGGTTACCAATCTGTCTTACTGAAAACCAGTAGAACAAATGAAGTAGTTGAGAATGCAGATAAAAGGTCTAACATTGCGCTAATGATTTGCATTAATGAACTTCTGCATTTCTAGTAGATCTCACTGTGACCGTCTCTGTATGTTTGAACATTGTATACTTAAAGTCTTAATATAAGTAATTATAAACCAAAGTCTTAATATGCGCTATAAAGCCTGTTAAAATGTATTTTTGGTATAGTAATGAAAAATTTGCATTTTTAAATGATTGTCAGGGGTACTAAAGAGATGGTTTCATGTTCCTAACCATTTCTATTGATATTTATGTATAAGAAAAGTTGTTTGCTAGAATTACCTTATGGTTTGTTAATTTCAAGATGCTGAACTGTCTTAAAAGTTTTGAAGGTGGGCCGGGGATTTAGCTCAGTGGCTTAAGTGCCTGCCTTACAAGCCCGAGGTCGTGAGTTCGATCCCCGGTACCAAAAAAAAAAAAAAAAAAGGAAAAGTTTTGAAGGAAATTATGTTAGTAATTATTGTTTTTTTAAGATACGTTTGCCTCCATAGTATAACGAAAGAATCCAACTTCCCTCCACATAAAAGTGTTTGTCTCGTGAAGTTTTGTGGTTATTACTTGTGATTAACATTCCTTTTCTAACTACAATTAGAATGATGCTTGCTTTAAGGTACATGAATAAAGACCTGAAATCAATGCAGGTCTCAGTTATTTTACATACTTCATTTTGATTAGTGATTGTTTATTAGGATTAATAGTGTTAGCTAGAAAGAAAGTTCTTGGAGTCAGATACTTAATATGTAGCACTTTTTCCATTTTGCTTTTTTGAGCATAGTTGTCCTTGGCACTAACTTGCATTTTTGTTTTTTTAGTCTCTTGTTTTCAGCAGCCACTGTAAAGCAGTGAGTGGTTACTCAGACCAGGTCATCCATCAGCGGAGATCAGCTACCTCCTCACTTCGTTGCTGCCTGCTCACTGAGCTGCCATCTTTTTTGTGTGTGGCCAGTCCACGAGTAAGTGCCACAGGAGGGAAGATATGAAATAAACCAATTTTCAAGGGATCTGTTGCTTAAACAGAACTATTCTAAGCTATTTGCTCCTTCAGAAACATATAAACCCTAGTATTTAAGAAGGACAGAGCAAGAGCTCCTGCCTAGCTTGTGCAAGGTCCTGGGTTTAGTCTCCGGCATTGCAGAGATAAGTGTGTGTGAATGGAGGGCATGGAGCAGGCGGATCCGTGGTCCTGGCCTTCCCAAGATGGCATTTCCTCACTTTGAGTTGCATGGATTTGAAAGCAGCTTTATGGTACACAGCTTCTTTTCATATAGTCAGGGACTCTGAACTATAAAGGGAGCAAGCCATCTGTCAGGTAGATTAACACCAACAGCAGAGTCCGGGAGAGGGAGCCCTTTGCCACCTGCATTGAGGTTTTTGAGGGTTTTCAGAGGAGGGGGCCCAATTATGGGGGGATTCGATCTGGCCTTACCACCTCAGCACAGTGTACATGTAACAAAAGGAAACATAATGCTCCAGGACCAGGCCAGTTCTGTCTGATGTTTTCTCAAATACTAAGCAGCCTCTCCTGGACTGTAGCTCACAGGTCTGCTATGTCAGGAAAGTGACTGTTGCATCTTGTTCACCATTCAGCAGCTATGCGCTTTATTTGCAGAGCGGGGTAGTTTCTGTGTGGTTTTGCTCTGGGTTGCTGTGTGGACCCTCTCTACTACCCTGTTTATTGGAACATTACTGACAAGTGTCACTGCTTCCACTGGCTGACAAAGTTGTTTACTTTGTTTCCATCTTCTTTTTCCTTTTCTCTCCTTGTTGATCAGAGTCAAACAGGAGCTGTCTTCTTCTAGCCATAGAGAGATAAGTGAAGGGAGAGAGACAGAAGAGATATGGCTAGGCTCAGTATTTAGAGAAAAAAAATGAGTTTCCCCTTTTCCTAGCTGGTGTCCTTTTGTTCCAAGAGACAGCTTTCATGCATTCAGGGCACTCTATGAGGCTGGCATTACTTACCCTTCTTTGTTTGTTTGTTTTTGGTGGTACTGAAAACTGAACTCAGGACATTGTACATGCTAGGCAGGTACTCTACCACATCCCCAGCTACCCTTCTGTGTTTTATCTTATTTCTCCACTCAACAAGTCTGTTTTCATCTTTTCAGTCTTTCTTAGAAATATATTTCTGCCATTATTTTTGTCAGCTTTCAACCTTACTTAAAGTTTATCAAAAAATAACCAGGCTTATGCCCCCAGCACTCGGGAGGCTGAAGCAGGAGGATGACAGTCACTTTGAGACCAGCTTGGGCTACATAGTGAGTTCAAAGCTAGCATGGGCACAGCAAGACTATCCAGAAAGAAAAGAAGGAAGGAAGGAAGGGAAAGGAAAGGAAAGGAAAGGAAAGGAAAGGAAAGGAAAGGAAAGGCAAGGAAGAAAGAAAGAAGGGAAGGAAGGAAGAGAAAGAGGGAGGGAGAGAATCCAGAGAAAGATAATATGTGGCAATAAGGTCCTGAGTCTCTTCAAGTCCTGCCTGCCTAGATTTCTAGCTGCTGGCCCTGTGCTATGTGAACTTAATTCCCTTACCACTGTCAGCTTGTGGGTTTATATTAGCTATCTAGAAACTATTTGGATTTTGTGTGTGTCCTGTTCTTTCAGAGTATTTTTGGTATCGATGCAGGGAAATGGATTTTTTTCTAGAAAGCGTCTGAAGCCAAGTGCTTCCATACATGGCAGCCTCTGAGCCTCATAGTTGGATGATTGATTTTCTCCTCATTATTAATCTGATCACTGTATACCAAGTGTCCTAATGGAGGAAATTTAGCTTTCTGGGAGAGGAATATCAAGACTCTTACTTCTCCTAGCCCCAGTGTTTATAGACCCAGTAGCAGTGAGTGCTCTTGCCCTATAATTGCACTTATGGGCATAAAAATTCCTCATTAGCACTTGAAGCTCCTAAAGCCTCTGTAACCAACAACTCTAATCCCTCTTTGCTGTTAGTATTATTTTCAGAGGAGGCAGAACTATCATGTCTGGTGCTATTTCCCTAAAGAACAATAAATATAGGTTGAAAAAAACTATGAATACTTGTGAATATGTGTCCTTAAGCAGGGGGCAGGAAAAACTGTTAAGTCTTTGGCTAAAAAGTTGTGCCCTAGCCTCTTCATTTACTACTCTGGCTCTCTCATGTTTGTATTTAGGATTTTATCACTTAGCAAGTGCTGAACTTGAAAATAAGTAGTTACACAATACTTTTAAAGACAACAAGAAAAATTTGAAACATGTCTGAATGCTTTATGTACATACATAGTCATCTTTCCAATCAGTCCTACAGTGTGAATAAGGCAACATTTCATAAGATATTTTATCTTCTACTAATTTCATTTGTATGGGAGAAGAGAAGTTGATTTCTTTTTGAAGCCTCAAAACTGAACTTGAATTAAAAGAAAGTAATTTTCCTTGCATATGCTATGAGAATTTCAGGATCAGTTTCAGAATAATCTTGTCACTGAGGAAGAAGACATTTTAGGAGTTGTTTTATCAAAAGCAAAGATGATGTTTCTATAGGGTTAATAAACTAAAACCTGGGAATTCATCTTGCCAAAAAAACAAAAGCAGTGTCAAGCTTCACAGAGATAGAGCAGGAATGTACATGTTCTCAAGAAGGATGCTCTGAATGTTTGAGGTGCTGTAGTTTTGAGGTTAATGAAGCAAGAAGCAGGGCTTGGGTTATGTGAGACTGGAGAGAATGCATTTCCATTTCTAGGGAGAGAAGAGTGTTATGTCATGCTTTATCTCCCCTCCTTCTGATCTACCAGGAATGCCACTTGGTGTTAGCAGGGTGGGTAAGGGTGTCTAGAACAGAGTTGCCTGGAAGCAGGATTTATTCCAAATAGAAATGGACTTTTTTGTCCTCTTTTGGACCTCACAAGTACACTGCTGACGTACTTACAAGATGACATTCTATGATTCTGCATATATCTTGATCCAGGGCTCCTGGCCAAAGAAGCTTATCAAAACATTAAAAAATACTTGAGTAAGAACTGTGCCTTGAATTCAGGCCTGGACTTGGAAAGATATCAGCAAAATGAAAATTGAAAACTAGGTGAAAGTTTATAACTGGGAGAAAAATGTTTTCTTGTTTTTAAACTATATGAATACCTAGAAGTGAGACCTAGGCAGAAACACATTCTTCCCCCTCTCCTCTCCCTGTCCCTTTTGCTAAGTTTCTGGCTTTTGACTTTAATCTGGAGAATATGGGCCCATATTTTATGTGTAAGTGAGGGTTTGTTCTGCTTTTCTACCAGCAAAGAAAAGCATGTATCCTTGAGTATAAAATTGGTCCTTTCCAATCATTCATTAGAAAAAACGAAGTGTATTTTATTCCTTTAAAAGTACACATGCTTTTGAAAGACATGAAGCTGGTTATATTTCAGAAATCTAAACCATTGCTGCTTTAACCATTTTTATAGTTCAAGTGTTGTGGGTTGTGAGGTTTTGGGACTCACCTTCTACATTGGAGATGTCTCTGCTGGCGCAGGGTCTGCTGGGGTACTGCGAGTACAAGCCATAGCAGGGAGGGCTCTGGCTTTTTTCACCTGCTTTGTATTTCAATCTGTATTTACCTGTGCTCACATACCAGTTGGGAAAAACAAGTACATTGGAAGCAAGAAAACAAACTTCTTCTGGAAAGGATAAAGGAGCTAAGAGAGGCTATACTGTTTGGATGAACTGATTTCTAAAATGAACCTGGGTGAAATTTGGAGCTCTGAATCCAGTTTGCAGTGGCCCTTTGTAATTTTGTATTTAGACTGTAGATGGCACTGCCTCCCAGCAAACTCAGTTCAGTTTCTTTGAGGCAGAGTACTTATTCTTTGGTTATTGGTAAATGTTCTTTCTTTAATCTGTTTCCCAGCAGAGTTATCTGCAACCACATGTTCAGCTGGTTTACTGTTCATATCCCCAAGACATTATTTCTAAATGTTTGGCTTGAGATGCTAGACTGCTTTTTAAGAATCTCGGTCTACTAGCCTGTCTCTCAGCATTTCTGTATTAAAATACATACTTTTCATCTTCTCCCAACCATATTAAAATTTATGCATATTAAAATTTGAGAATCACTGTCCTAAAGATTGATTTACATGGCTGGACGTGGCGGAACATGTCTGTAATCCCAACATTCAGGTGGCTGAGAAAGGAGGATTGCTATGAGTTCTAGGCCAGCAGAGACTACATAGTGAGTTTAAAAGCCTAGCTTAGGGCCAGGGTTTTAGCGCAATGGTGTAAGTGCCTGCTTGGCAACGCGAATTCATGAGTTCAATTCCTGGTACCAAAAAAAAAAAAAAAAAAGCCTAACCTAAACTACAAAATGAGGCCCTGTCTGGAAAAAAAAAACAAAACCAGTTGATGGACATGAAAGTACAGTAGCAAGATAGATTCTTCCCAAGTGCTTAACTTCCATAACAGAACTACCTAGCTAGATACAGTGTTTTATGTTCTGATCTCTCTCATTCCTTTTTTTTGCTCGTTATCCCCAGTTTCTCCCCATCTCTTAGTCTGTCTGCAAAGTTCTTCTGACCAATTTACTGTTTGTAATGGACTTTGAGTATTTTTGTCATCTGAGCTTGACAGATCATTACCACCTTTACATTTTAACAATGGGCAGGCAACATTGTCATCATCTATAAACTCCTTATCAGATTATTTTTCAGCCCACTGAATAATACATAGTTGCTTGGTAGATTGGGGGTAGATCCAGATAGCTGAAGAAGGATGAAACCATGTTTCTATGTTGGTTAAGAACCCCCCTGTTCCACAGAGGTCAGCATATTAGTGTTATTGAGTTGTGCTTTGTGATAATGTTGCAGTTTCAAGCCAGGCATGGTGGTACACACCGTAATCCCAGAATTTGGGAGGCTGAGGCAGGAGGATTGCTGTGAGTTCAAGGCCAGCATGGACTACATAGAGAATTCAGGGCCAGTCAGAACTACAAAACAAGACCTGTCTCAAAACCTGAAAGAAAAAAGAAAAAATACTGCAGTCTCTGCTGTAGCCAGAAAATGCATCTGCTACTTGCTGGCAATTGTTTCTCTCCTACCCTCTCAACTGTCCCGTTTCCCCAACTTACCACTCATAAGATTCCCTTATCTTCCGTTAGGTTTGTTAGTTAGAAAACCTGACTAGGGAAGAGGAAAAAGATGTGTGGAAAGTCTTAGTAGCTTTGCCACAAAAGCATTACAGAATGCTTCATATATGCCAGACCATTACTCTTCATTCTGAAATAACTCCAGCTCCTATTCTCCATCGCCATCATGTGTATGGCTAACAGCATGTAGCCAAGAACACTGCCCAATGAACAGGGTAGCAAAGTGATGGAAGGTGTGTGTGTCTATGTCTGTGTCTGAGTACTGATATATATTATTGCTGACTTTGTGTCCTGGTTTATCTACATCCTCCAGTTTTTTGGGGTTTTTTTGTATCTTTAGTTTGTTTGCAGGTTCATGTTATTGGAAATTAACCTTTACCTAGAGAGGTTCACTTTGTGAACAACATAGTTTATCAGAATAGAGTAGTATTTTAAATTAGTCATCTAAGAATTATCCACAGTAGACTGATTTCAGTTAATCTGATTCCAAAACGCTTAGTGTGTTTGAAAAAACGTTAAGGAGTCCTCTCTGTGGTTCATTGCAGGTCACCGCAGTGCCATTGGATTCTTATTGCAATGACCGAAGTGCAGAATATGAGAGGCGAGTTCTCAAGGAAGGAGGGAATCTGGCAGCCAAGCAGTGTCTGTTGAATGGGGCCCCTGAACTGGCCACAGACTGGCTAAATCGCCAATCCCAGTTCTTTCCAGAGCCACCTGGGGGACTGTGGAGCATCAGGCCTCAGAATGGTTGGTCTTTCATCAGGATTCCAGGTGAGTCCTGTATTCTCTTGGAATGTTGCCAGCCTTGGCAAAGAGATTGGAAGGGAGATACTCTATGTAGTGGTTTCACATATTTGGAATTTGGAGTTCTTGAAGCTTCTATTTCCTTTTTTTTTTTTTTTTTATCTTAGTAATGTATAAGTAAAAATATTGGTAATTTGTAACTTGAATGGAGCAATAGTTGTTTTTAGATTTATGTTTAAACATTGTCCTTTGGGCTGGGGATATATCGTTCAGTGGCATAAGCAACTGCCTGGGAAGCTCAAGGTCCTGAGTTCCATTCCTGGCACCAAAAAAGAAAAATAAATAAATAAATAAATAAATATTGTCCTTTGATAAGGAAGAAGAAAGTTGCTCTTTAAAAATAGGATGGGATGGCCCTGAAGCAAGGCCAGCAGATTGCTGTAGCTGCTGGTTTCAAACAGGAGCCTAAAGAGAATTCTTTCTGTGGTCTGTTGGCCATTTCAGAACTCTGGAAATGGAGTGGTCAATTCATCAGAAAGAAATAGCAGGTGAGTATGGCGGACTTTAGGGGGCCTATAGGGGAGAGACCCTGGTACCTCGGGACCTGCACCATG